>JACXGM010005035.1:0-14591 GCA_016801145.1 Umbra pygmaea
AGGGTCTGGGATCTAGTAATGAAAATGACCCAGCTCGAGGGGCGGAACCAAGTATGCATTTGAAAATCTCACTGTACGCAATTGGATATAACTACGACCTATCACCAGTGGTTTTTCACTAAGCACCTATGGCGGAGCTAACTGGTAGATTAAACTCTTGCAAAAACAGCAAAAACGTCCTTCCTAAAAAGGAACAATTCGAGCACGGTTTTCTGTCCCTCTTTTAGACAAAAAGCCTAACTCGTTCATTGTAGTGGCCAAAGCCGTTTTAAACAACTGGTGTTATTATGATCTAACAATGTTTAGTAATGACTTTGAGGTCGCAGCGCTGTCGTCATCTGTTTAATACGCTTCTGGCACGCCTATATCAGATACACCGATGTGATTGGTGCAGCTCGGCTACAAGGGCATAGTTAATGAGCAGAATTACTCTGTGCCAGAGTAACTTGCTGAGCAATTTCAAATTGTGCTCTCGCGAGAACTCTGGATTTCCAGTGTACTTTGTTGTGTGAATATTATGTTAAACTGGACATTGTTCACAGCACTTAATGGAACCGGAGCATATGGTAGGCCTGTACTTCAAAGGCAATCAAACTAGACGAAGTATTAAGATTATCTTCATTTCGTCCTTTCTAGTGTCTGAGTTGCTTTGCAGCATTTTAGGAGGCCTACACTGTCTGCACCAATAACAGAACAATGATAAAAAAAATAGTATGGCATTGTTGCCATCCTGTGGCATTCGAGCCGCACTGCATACAACATCATAGACTATACTATGAAGATTAAATTCTGCGTCCCATTTTCTGTAAAAAGGGCGTACATGCGCACTTCAAACACACAGACCACACGCATACACATATCAATCCCTTTAGTGGCCACATACAGGATGTGAGTCGGACAGTGTGTGGTCGGAGCTAGATCAGTTGCCATAGTGTTATGTTAAACGGAAGTCAGTCACTAAAATGGCAGCATAAATTCATTGTGTGATAAAAAATGCCTCAGACCACAGACCCGTCATTTCATTTATTTTATTAGATTATAAATGTAAATTAATAATAAAACACCACAGAATAGTAAAGAAAATACTAAAACAATCTCAAGGTAACTAAAACATGTAACCAAAGTCGGTATTAATATATAAGACTGAGAATCGCTACATTGTAAAAACATAGACTACCCACTGGTCCATTTCCCATGTTCAGCTCTTCTGACATTTTTCAGAACACATAGCCAGCATACCAAACTATACAAAAGAGTATTTCACATGAAAATAAAGAATATATATTTTCTCTCTTAATATTAAAAATGTGATTAATTAAAATACAAAGGCCTGGTAAATGCTTGAAAAGACAAATATGTAGGCTGCATGCTTAATAATCCAGTGGTTCTCAAACCTCTCCTGGAGACCCCTAGCCATGCCATATATTAAATGTATCTTAGCGCTAGCACACCTGAATCAACTTGTTAGCTAATTATCAAGCCCTTACCTGCTTGAGTCAGGTGAGCTAGTTCAGGGCTACACTGAGACAACCAGGAGTCCCTGAGGAGAGGTTTGAGAACCACTGGCTTAATCAGTAATATCTCTGATACACCACCTTTGCCCAATTGCGATTTGAACAAATAATCAATGACGATAACAAAACAAGAACAACATATATTATTATTTCATGTATTTGAGCAATCGCTGGCATATTTTATAATAATACAGACTCTGCCCACGGGAGAAGGAATCAGTACTAGTTCGATCCTTTCTTCTGACCGATGACTTCGTAGGTTTCTTGAGCACGAGGGCTCAGACCCTGAGTTAGAAAGATAAACGTAGGAGATATGAGAGAGGTGTTCACTGAGTAAATTATACAGTATATAAACATTAATATGTACACGCACTCACTGGCCACTTTAAAAGGTACACCTGTTCTACTGCTCGTTAACGTAAATATCTAATCAGCCAATCACATGGCAGCAAGTCAATGCATTTAGGCATGTAGACACAGTCAAGACGAACTGGTGAAGTAAGTATCAGAATGGGGCAGAGAGTTGATTTAAGTGACTTTACAAGTGGCATGGTTGTTGATGCCAGGCGGGCTGGTTTGAGTATTTCAGAAAGTACTGATCTACTGGGATTTTTCCATTCAACCATATCTAGTGTTGACAGAGAATTCTCCAAAATGAGAAAATATCCAATGAGTGGCAGTTCTCTGGGTGTAAAATGCCTTGTTGATGGCAGAGGTCAGACGAGATTTTCCAGATTGGTTCGAGCTGATAGAAAGGAAACAGTAACTCAAATAACCACTTGTTACAACCAAGGTATGCAGAAGAGCATCTCACATGCACAACACATCAAACCTTGAAGCAGATTTGCTGCAGCAGCAGAAGACCAGACCGGGTGCCACTCCTTTCAGCTAAGAACAGGAAACTGAGGCTACATGGGACCACCAAAATTGGAAAATAGAAGATTGGAAAAATGTTGCCTGGTTTGATGAGTCTCGATTTCTGCTGCGACATTCAGATGGTTGAGTCACAATTTGGCATAAATAACATGATACCATGGATCTATCCTGCCTTGTATCAAATTTCAGGGCGGTGGTGTAATGGTGTGCAGGATATTTTCTTGCCACAGTTTGGACCACTTAGTATCAATTGAGCATTGTTTAAATTTCTCGGCCTACCTTAGCATTGTTGCTGACCAGGTCCTTCCCTTTATGACCACAGTGTACCAATCTTCTAATTTGTACTTCCAGCAGGATAACGCGCAATGTCACAAAACGCACACCATCTCTTGAACATGACAATGTGTTCACTGTACTGAAATGGCCTCCACATTCACTTGATCACAATCCACTCGAGCACCTTTAAGATGTGGTGGAACAGGAGATTCACATCATAGATGTGCAGCCGACAAATCTGCAGCAACTGTGTGATGCAATAATGTCAATATGGACCAAAATATCTGAGGAATGTTTCTAGCCCCTTGTTGAATCTATGCCATGAAGAACTATAGCAGTTCTGGAGGCAAAGGGGGATCCAATCTGGTACTAGTAAGGTATACCTAATTAACCAGTTTTCCCAATCTAGCAACGAGCACGTTCACGGAAAAGGGACTGTGTGTGCACAATCGCAGAAATGGACACGTCTACCAGAGCTGCATATCTCACTCAAGAGGATCAAGAGATAACTTTTGAGAAATATGAAGAAAATATGAGTGCAATGTGACCAATCACTCATAGGGGAATCCTTTGAAAGGAGTATACTGCATTTACTTTACAACAGTAAACATAATAGGCTATGAAAGACTATGAAACAATCCCCAAAATATTTTAAGATCCGTCAGTGTGAGGCAAATAATTTACAAATGGAGAGTATTTGACATACTGACAACTTTGCCTAGGACACCCCTTTCAAAATATCAACAAGAGATGCAAGAAAAATAATCCCTAGTCCTGGAGAGCTACAATCCTGTAGGTTTTCACTCCAACCACACATAATGTATCCTCATTCAGCTTATCAACCAGCTAATTATAAGAATCAGGTGTGCTAAATTAGGTTTGGAGTGAAAACTATTCTAACCATAGCTCCCCAGGACCAGGGTTGGAGACCCCTGCTCTGTTCCTTTTTGGACACAATCAAAACTGCTATTTTTGGTGACAACCCAACACTGCCTACCACCAAAATAAATTATCCCAACAGCCAAGCATGGTGGTAACAATGTCAAGATCTGGGGCTGCTTTTCCTCCCCTGGACTTGGATGACTGCTCCTTATTAAGGAACTCATTCAGAGGTTTACCCGGAGATTCTTGTGCAGAACGTCAGGCGATCAGTCAAGGAGCTAAATCTGGGCTTAAAACTTGTTTTCCACCAAGACAATGGCCCAAAACATTCAAGCAAATCTACCAAAGCCAGACTCAGGAGAAAAAAGGATTATGTTTTGGATTGGCCAATGCAAAGTCCTGACCTCAATCCAATCACAATTCTATTGCAAGATCTGAAAGCAGGCTCACTTGGCTGAGTTCGATAGAGAGGAGTGGGCAAAAATCCCTCACTACAGATTAATTTGTGGCTATAGAAGATGTTTACTCCGCAAGATACAACTGCTAATGGAGGTGCCATAAAATATTGTTTGAAGTTCAGATATTTTGTACAAATTAAATAAAAATGTTGTATGAAAAACAATGAATTGTTAAAAATTCAATAAACATATAAATGTGTACTTTCTTATTTATTTTTTATTGGGGATTTTAAGGATTTTATTTTTATAACCCCATAGGTTTCACAACATTTCAAAAATCACTCTATATAGTACACTATACAAAAGTCTTAGGCCATCTTAGAAAATTTATTTATAAGATAACTGAGTTATTAGTGTTAATTTTGTTGGAAAGGAAAACCCCATAGTAAACACACAGAAACTTTAATACAGAGCCTTTAAAAACAAGGCAGTATTTGCCATGTCTCTAACTTTGACATAGCCTGATTTTGTTCTACCCTGTCCAAGTACCCATTTCTTCTTTTGAACGATGTGTATACGTTGGTGCAAAATGACAATGAAGCTATTGAGAAAGCATTTCACTGGGTTTCCATTCAAGGAAGTTAAGCATTGTTAATCAGATGCAGAGAGCTTTTTATGTCTTCCAAAAGGTTTAGCTATATAGTAGTTTTAAACTATTTCCTTAGTTGGCCTAAGACATTTGCTCAGTACTGTATAATTATAATCAACTCACCGTGTAGATGCCCTCGTCATTCTGTCAGTGAGAGTTAAACACAATTAGTAATCACACACAGAGCAATATGCCATCACAATAATCACAATACGTGTGTGCAATTTTAATCAGGGAAATGCGTGTTATCACTTAGTAACGAAAATGGAGGAGAGATTGACAAAAAGACTGAGATGCACTGGCCGAACACTATTTCACTCTGGTGTGTGCCTCTGTGTGAAAGGTGTGGGAGATAAGCAGCTTCAGGATAACGTTTCACGTTCGTCTGGATCCCCCATCTGCACCCAAAGCACTATGAAGTTGTAGTGATGTAATTGTCCATGAACCATTACAGGACTAGACACATGAGTTTGTGCGTATTATCACATTATATCAATTCAACCTCAGGTACAGTGCACAGGAACTCCCCAACCACTGCAAAGGTCTGGTGTTGTAATTATCAGTATATATATATATATATAGGACTAGACTAAATGGATTGGGGTGTATATCACGTTCCGTCGACTTGACCCCGGAGCTAACTTCATGGCCATGTTTTAATGTATTTGGATGTCATGGGGTCACGATGAATTGATTTGGGTGTAGATCATGTTACGTAGTGTTTCTCACCCCTGCCTTTCTTGCTCCAGCCCCTCCCACCGGAGACATCTGTTGGGAAAACTGCACAATGAGATGCAGATAGAGAGATGCAGGAAACAGCAACAGCACGAGGGAAAACCTGGTATATTTAAACCTGAAAGTGTTGGATAGCTAGGCTAAAAATGATGCGTAAATAAGCAACTTGGAGCTGGTTCTACCTAACTTACTGTTTAATACCATAGTGAAGATACCATATGTATATAGTTTTACACACATTCTGTACTGTGGCCAGAGATGCCACACGTTAGTGTAATAGATTTCTTTTCTGGGTTGGGCTGAGTTCACAACTTTTGGGAAGTTCCTCAGTAAGACCCTAAAGCCCAGCTAAAAGAAGTTCATAACTTACCAGTGTTCTATGAAAAACTAAAACATGACTACACTGTACATTTTTTTACTGTGTTTTACCTTTAATTGGAACAATGGGAAACATTCTATAATTACAGAGTTTTTTTACCTGGTCATTAGGGTCATACTGAGGAACTTCCCATAAGTTGTGAACTCAGCCCAAACCAGAAAGGTAATCTATTACACTAACTTGTGGCATCTCTGATTGTGGCTTTATTAATAAGCCAGAAACAGATGCGGGAAAGGGAGGCAGGGAAGGAGACGGGGGTAAAGAAGAGGGGCTTAAAAGTAGCTATACCTTAATCCTGCAGTAGAGCACAGTAAGGATGATGCCATACACAAACAAGATGGCATCCAGGATGTAGCAGATCTGAGGCTCAGCCAGGGCAGCTGAGTACAGAGGAAACAAACCATGATTACAGGTTCTGAGAATTGATTCTGATCATGATTTTAGCCATTTAGCTGTTATCCAGAATCAGATTTATCTTTACTCACTAAGTACTTTTCACTATCTAGAGTTTTCATTGGTGTAATGCTGCTACTCGTGTTTTATAGAGAACCTCGAAAAGGAACAATGATGAAAGTTGATATAGTCACTGAGTGAGAGAGCTGCCTGATGACCTTGACATTGAAATAATTACTTCAAGCGATTTAGGAACATAGACAAATGATAGATTTTTGTCATTGTTCCCCTTTTAATCACTCAATCTACAGTGCCTATAGAAAATCATCATACCCTGTCAAAATCCTTACCTTTTGTAACTTTACAACCTGGAAATGTAAATAAATTAAATATAACCTTTGCCAGCTGTATTTACACATTTTAATCCTCGACATCAATGTGAAAAAAGCATTTACAAAAAAACGAATTGTATTAGTGACATACCTTGTTTGTATATGTTATCAGCCCCTATACACATTATAAACCTGCTCAGGTACAACCAGTCACTTCCCAGGTCACAAACCATACTAATTGCCCCACACCTGACATCAATTATAATGGTTTTGATTACTTCATAAGAACACCGGCTGTTCCATGATGAGTCCTTTACTAGTAGTGCATGGCAACGGTAAAAAATACACCATGGTTGAAAATTTGCTTTCAAAACAACCCTGGACAAAGTTGTGGAAAGGCACAAGTTAGGAGAAGGATACAAAAAGATTTGAAATGCTTTAACTATCCCTCTGAGTACCATTCAGAGCATTACTAAGAAGTGGAAAGTGTATGGCACCACCAAGATGTTGCCTAGATCAGGCCGTCCTTCCAAACTGGATGACTGAGCCAGGAGGACATTAATCAGGGAAGCTACCAAGAGACCAATGACAACTTTGAAGGACTTAAAAGTCATGATCATAGCTCTCATCACACGCTCACACACAAATCTGAAACCAATCAAATGCGTGTGTCTCACGGGTACTGTGTGAGAGTTGGCAGCTATGCCTTGTCTGAGATTGGACTGTCTGTGCACGTAACAACAACCTCACAAGCTTTGCCAAACTGCCATACAGGCCAGCTTTGTGTAAGAAAGAAACCTGGCAAGAAAGAAGGGCCACACGTAGTCATATTTGCGATTTGCGAAAAAACACGTGGAAGATTCTAATGCCATGTGGCAAAAGGTTTTATGGTCAGATGAATCTAAAATTTAAACCAGTCTTTTTGGACTGAACTGCACACATTATGTTTGGCAAAAACACAGCACACCACCCAAAACACATATCTACTGTGAAGCATTGTGGTGGCAACATTATGTTGTGGGGGTGTTTCTCTTCAGTGACGACTGGGTAGTTGGACAGGATTTGAAAAAATGGATTCTGCCAAGTGCACCCAAATTCTTGAGGAAAACCTGCAGCCCTCTGCTAGACAGCTGAAAATGGGCAGGTGGTCCACTTTCCAGTAAAAAAAAACCCTAAACAGGGTCCACCCTAAACACACTGCCAAAAAAACTACGCAGTCACTTAAAGGATCACTTCAGGCTGCTAAACAGCTCAAAATCATTGCGCCGATCATGTTCCAACACTAAAGTTACTTAAAACACCTTCTCAGCACGTTCAGTAATTCCCAACTCGGCCACCGTAAGGGTCCGGAAATTCTTGACGTCACCGCAACATTTTTGGAACATACATTTCCAATCCTTAAAGGACAGGAAGGTGAATGTCCTTGAGTGGTAAAGTCAGAGCTGTGACCTAAATCCAATTGAAGATATGTGAATGGACTTGAAAACAACAGTTCATAAAGACATTTTACTGAACTTGAAGAATTCTGCAAGAAAGCATTGTTTTTCTAGATTTTTTTTCTAGAGTTTCCAAACTGTTGCATTTTTACATTACTTGAATGTTGTAAGGAAGAATGTGTAAATAAAGCTGGAACAAAACAAAATATTTTAATGGGTTTTGATTTCAGACTGTAAGACAACAAAGTGACAATTTCAAATGTGTATGATGACTTTCTATAGGCACTATATGCAAAACACATGGTGGGAAGCATATACTGTAGGATAATGGGAAATAAGTGGTGGGTTGTTACATAAAGGTATTTACAGTTAATGTACACATTTACAGTTCCAACAATGCTATCTTGATGAGCTGAGTTAGTGTATTATAAAGGTCAGATATTTAAAGATTCATTCAAGTATACATTTCTGGTCACTTGTAAAAGTGGAGCTGTTGAGAGGAAAGTGTCTCAGAAAGTCTTATACATCATGTGTGCTAATTTATGCCCCATGTTTGTTTGTTTTTCATCCTGGAATGCATCTTTAAGTGTATTAAATGGTTAAGTGGTTTGTCATGTTCAACATGTACATCCTGTCCAAAATGAGAGGTTTGTTTTTCTCGAATTCCCCAGACATTATCGTTCACAGCTTTTTTTTTGTGTTTACAAGTACAACACGAGTAGAACAGTAAAACTGGCCTAGGAACCTCTGAATTTGACTACATTTGTGTCAGTGCAATTAATTACAGTTGGTAAACACAACCACATTATCAGTTATTGCAATTGACTACCAGTTGACTAGTTCTGTCGTGTAGACCCCAAGGTAATCTGTCCTTAACCTATTAACTGTAACTCAGCCTACCTGTATACACCCCATGTCCCCATGTGTGTGGCTTACAAGACAATCTGCAGTGTACCATACATTTCTAATCGTTATGGCACAAATGTGTCAGCGAAAGAGGTGCAAAAATGTATTGAAAAGGCCAAATGCTTGTTTACAGTAATGTCACATTGCAATTGACATGTGTGCAAAATACATGTTTATGATTTTATCTTAATTTTCAGTTTGGCATGAGAGTGTGTGTGAAGGGTTGTGGTTGTTTATCTCATTGGTTTCCTTTCCTGATATCATGATGAGATACAATCTATTTTTTAATGCTTTAGTTGTCATGTGTAAGAAAACATGCTGTGTGAGCATTTGCTTGGGAGTGTTGAAGACGAGATCTTAAAAATAACTATTTAGATATTTCTGACATTTTCATCAATGCCTGCATTATGACACCATTTTAAGAAGCTGTTACTGGCCACAGCTTTGCTTCTGCTTTCACAGAAGAGGCTCTAGAAGAGGCTCTGTGAAACTGACCTCTTCTCTTTTCAACATTTTCTAATTTTGTTTTTTTTCAAACTAAATAATCAATGTTAAATTTAATTACATTCCAAATAAAAACTAATTTCCGTATGTTTTACTTAAAACAGTTTGTAGTGATGGGTCTACGTAAAGTTGCAGTTTCGTCGCAAACAAATTAATTTAACAATTCTACACAATCTGTTCCACATAAAACAAAACGTTTCCAAATTACTAAGATATAGTAACCAATCATGTGTTTACAACCCAGAGTTAATACTAGGTGAAATAATCTTTGAGAACCATTTTAGCTTAACATGTTTTTGAAAACAATTGTCCATCTTATCTCCATACATTGACTTTTTTCAACAACATTCATCAAGCTCAAAATATTTTGTGAATCTAATCTGCTTTTTCAAATTTTACTTTTTAAACTGATTTAAGGCAGAGACTGGAAAATGATCCCTACGAAGATACAGTTATATTCCAGACTGTAGCACATTTTGCTCAAATTAGATCCCCAGTGGAGTTCAAGGTTAGGTAACATAGTGGAACTACTGATGCAGTCTAGTGTTAACAAATACTCCTACACACCTGTTTTTTTATCCGAATTGTTTAAAAAATACTTATACTGTGGCAAAGAATAAAAAATTACATTTTTAAATGTATTTAATCAAAGTGAAAGGAAAATATACACCTTTTCATAAGCCATTCTGATGTGGCTGGAATAATAATTATAAAAATGACTAAACTAAATATCTAATTTAGGTATTCAGAGGACTGAAGTCCTCTTCCAAACTCTGTATTTATCACCAGAGGCTGTTACTATAATAGTTAAATTATAAAAACAACATTTTATTTATCCCACCTTATCCCCAAAATGACATATTGAGACTCCAAATAACTATTTTGGCATCAAGGTCATTAAGTAATATTGCGATACAACACAGTAAAGATAGTAACTATTCACATCTGTAATGGCGGCCAAATACTTACACAAAGTATTACTTCACCTTGTGAAGACATATGCTATCAAGAAATCTTACTTTTATTAAAAATGTTCAATAAAATTTGTAGGAAATCTAAAATGTGGAACTGGTTGTGTAAATCTCTGAGGAAAAGTCCAATCCCTTTCTGTAAACTATATTTAAAGCAGCAAAACATATAGATGGCAAGGTGCACATAGATTTTTACTGTAAACTGTATATCCTTATGTCATGAGATCTGATTCCAACCATTGTACATGAACTTTTAACTATTTCTTTAACAAACCAGGGCCCGGTTCCCCAAAACGTTCTTAATCGCCAAGTAGTTCTTAACCTATAGGTTAAGGAATAGGTTAAGAACTACTTAGCGATAAGAACGTTTTGGGGAAGCGGGCCCAGGTCAGTAGCAAACAACAGGGTTGTACCCTCATCCTGCAGGCAAACGTTAACCCAGGTCAATCCCGAACATCATAGGCTTTAACCACCAGTAAGAATCCAGACTCACCAACACTGCCAAAGCTCATCCACAAAGGAATAGCAGAAACAAACAACCTGTCTCCCATCGTCACAGCCACAGGTATACAATATGACTAACAGACAAGCTGGCAGCAGCCGCGAGGTTTCTTTTCACCAGAAGTCCAACTTCAGGATGTAAGAGAAGCAGGGCTGAAGTCAGTCAGTGGTTTGAGTGGGATGATGACGCAGCGTTGCAAAGACAGCTAGTGTCTAAGCAGGGGGGAAGTTGTGGTGGAACTCAGTCCATTTTTTATGTTCAGACCACTCCCCCGATTACCAGCCTGTACAGAGTGCTGGAGGAAGGACAGGCGGAAAGACACATAGAAATATGCAGGTTTCTGCTGCTAATTTGAATCGACACAATGCTGTGTTGTTTTTGTGCAACATGTTTGTGCGTTTCTCTCCCTCTCCAAAAAAGTAGATCACCTCAACGATCAGTCATAAAATATTTATTAGGTTTGTAGCATTATACATGAATGATTACGAGTTGGCTCATCTGTCAAATCTCACTACAGTACGGTGAATGGGGAGTTTAGAAGCTGAATCTGACAAAGAATCAGTAGAGAACTGTCCTTTTTTAGAGTGGAACTGTGCCAGCATTTGACATCCAACTCAACGATCAACTTCTCCAAAAACGATGTCCTGGGTGCCTGTAACAAAAAAAAACAACGCTTGAACATCCAAACGTAGCATAGACATTTAGAAGTCGTTAAACTAACACAAACCCCTGTTCAAGCTAAGATATTGAAGTGTTTTACTAAAAACATCAGGGTGCAGTTAAAAAATATTGAATAAATAACATTCAAATGGAGAAGTACAGCATGACCCTGTCTGTTCAGTCTTGTTGTTGCAAAACACATTTCTACCGACTGAAAAAAAACCTTGCTAAAAATGTTCTTGGTCTAATGTTGCCGATAGCAGTAGTCGACATAAGAAAATTCAAAATGCTCAAAAGTGTGCAAACAGTATACACATAGGATGTTAAGCATATGGGCTAATCTTAAGATCGTTAGATATGAATAGATATGACACAAGGGTTAACCGCACATGTAAAGTTTGAGTATAGTGTATCTACTAGCAGGGATATGGGCATTGTTAGTCGCAGTATTGAGTTAAACATTTAAGTGGCTTGATTCGGTGAACACAGTCTTACTAGCCACAGCACAGGGAAAGAAAGGTTTGTTGGCAGGACTTCTTTTGTACGTGATTGACCTATACTGCTGGCTGCCCCACATCCGGAAGAGTAATTGTTTTTTTAACAGGATGACACCCGGAAATAGAAATGTCTTACCAATAATGGCCACAACGTCAGCCAGCATGTGTCCTTTGGCCATCATATCCAAAGCAGCCTGGAAGAGACAACATCAAAAAACCCTAGTGAACAAAAGCCCTACAATAAACTGCAACAAGAATCACACCTTAACACATTTTTTTACTTTATCTGAGTTACATGGAAGGTGTTGCCATGTGTTTGTGACAGGCGTGTTAAATCAAGTCGAAATGAAATTTGACAAACACAAGACGGGGAAGTTCTCATGTGTCAATGAAGCAACTAATGGATGTAATGGGGAAGACTTTGAAAAGGGGAAGGTAGAATTGGGGCTGGTGTTGTTAACCACCTAATAGGAGCAGGTCATGAACTAGAAGCAGGCTTGTCTTTATTCACTAATAAACATGAAAAATGTTTGATTAAATGTTTGGAAATTTGTTTATATGTAGGGTAGTTATGTGTCCCGGTACCAGGTGAGCGAATCCTGGTGCTTTGATCTTGCAGCGGTAAGGCCGGCTGGTGCCGTCTGAAACCAGGTACACACCAAACTCTCCCTGGAAAACAACGAGTGGACGTTAACATTCCTAACACGCTCACAGCGAACAGACCCTGAAAAGAGTTCTCCCTTCAACAGCAGTACATCACACTAATGTAACGTCTGCATTCGCAACTCATTCTAAATATACCACTAGATATAACACACTGAAACCCACACGTAGCCTTAATAGCTCGGTGCAGTATGTTGCTTATGAGTCGTAAGTAACCATGGCCTTATATTTAGTTTGGCAGGTCTACGTGATGAGTTAGGTCTACCTTAAATGTAAAATGTATACTGAAATTCCTTCCAAGAATGAAGATTGTATTAATACATTCTCAGACATATTATCCGGGCTTGTTTAGGGGGTGACGACTCACCTTGGGGGCTTCAACAGCTGTATATGTTGCTCCGGGGGGCACCTGGTAACCCTCTGTGTACAGCTTAAAATGATGGATCAGAGACTCCATGGACGTCTGAAGGGGGAACAGAAACCGCAATTGCGTTTGCTTAGATGACTCAAGTTGCGCCACAGAATACACACACATTAGGGTTGTAACTTAGTCTGCCAGGTTAATCACAATGTCCTGAAAATAATATAAATTTAAAAGTAGTTATTTGAGTTGTTTTTATTGATTTTATCCTCACTGTTCAGTGGATGGAGGCCTATTTTGAAGTGTGCTTTCTATCCAGTGTGTTTTGATTATTCCCCACATTATTTCCACAGGTCACATGGTCCCACCTTCATTTCGGCCCTCTTGGGTGGGGCCACCTTGTTGTCGTCCACTTTGATCTCTCCTTCTGGCATTTTGTTTAGGGCCTGGATCATGATCCTCAGGGACTGCCTCATCTCCTCCACCCTGCACAGGTACCTGACCAACACAGGAACAGCAGCTTCTACTGGGTCGCTTATATACTACTACCGTTTCATTGGCAAACCCTATAATCAATATTGTATCGTTATCGAGTTTAAAAAAGAAAAAAGAAAATTGAGAACAAAAATGTGACTAGACATTTCGCGTTAACAGCTGGTTAGTCACGGTTCATTTTGTATTCCGGCTGCACCTGGGCTCTTTGAGGGGTGGCAAATTTGTACAGCGCTGCCCGAGATAGACAGGTAAGTATTTAGACACAATGACCAAAAACATGGGACATACTCTGTAAGTAAGGATTTTTTCGTATTTCCAAACTGTTTGAGAACATTCCTATATGCACCCTACCCACTTCTTTTAACCAGCGTCCGCAGCAGAAGTAGTGCACTACATAGGTGTTCTCACCTGTCGTAGCAGTCTCCCTTGCTGCCAATGGGGACGTCAAACTCCACCTGGTCATACTTGTCGTAGGGTTGAGACTTCCTCAAGTCCCACTTGATACCTGAGCCCCTCAGCATCACACCACTGATGCACAAACACAGGAAGTTAGCAGCAGATGACTCAGGGATTTCACCATACAGTATCTTGTGTTCTGACGTCAGGGTGTCAACATATTGACTGGTTGTTTTTGTGTTCTTGACGTCAGGGTGTCAACATACTGAGTGGTTGTGTTTTGTGTTCTGACGTCAGGGTGTCAACATATTGCCTGGTTGTGTTTTGTGTTCTGACGTCAGGGTGTCAACATATTGACTGGTTGTGTTTTGACGTCAGGGTGTCAACATATTGACTGGTTGTGTTCTGACGTCAGGGTGTCAACATATTGACTGGTTGTGGTTTGTGCTCTGACGTCAGGGTGTCAACAAATTGACTGGTTGTGTTTTGTGTTCTGACTTAAGGGTATCAACATATTGACATCGAGTTTGAAGTTCACCTGAAGCCGTAGTTGAGTGCGTCTTCGGCCGACACTACACCAATGTCCACCGTGCGGTTCTTCCAGATACGGTTGTTGGTCAACATCTCTTCCACCTCGTCTATTCTAATGGAGAAGTTCTTGCACCACTCGTAGATGTCATCCATCAGCCCCAGAGGCATATCCTGACAGAAACGGAAAACAAAACCACTTTATAGCACTATTCATCCCACACCACAGGGTTCACAG
>JACXGM010005035.1:14691-36264 GCA_016801145.1 Umbra pygmaea
ACACACACACACACACACACACACACACACACACACACACACACACACACACACACACACACACACACACACACACACACACACACACACACACACACACACACACACACACACACACACACACACACACACACACACACACACACACACACACACACACACACACACACTTTAGTTTATCTGGTTACCTGGTGAACACCTCCAGGCCGGACATATGCCGCGTGCATTCTGGCACCTGACACTCGCTCGTAGAACTCAAACATCTAGGAGAATCATTGACACCGTTAACACCAGCTGTGAGACAGGGTTTATCAGCAGGGGTAGCACACTGAGCACATGGTTAAATTGAAAAAGCTCCCCACCTTCTCCCTCTCTTCAAACATCCAGAAGAAAGGGGTCATGGCGCCGATGTCCAGGGCGTGTGTGGTTACGGCCATGATGTGGTTCAGGATGCGAGTCAGTTCTCCGAACAGAACTACAGAAAAACACGGCCACAAACGTTCACAGTTCGTACTTCAAACTATTAATTTCGATGTGGGTCATGAGAGCACTGTGGCTGGAAACCTTCTTCCTTTGTGGTGATTCTGTTTCACTGTAGACCAGTGGTGTTACTGCTGATCATATGTAGAAAAATACTGCCCCCTAGTGACCTTAAATAAAATGGGTCAAATGCCATTTTACAAGGTTATGCTTCTCAACCCTGTTGTGAACACATGCTGAGCTGCTGCTCTTTCTAACCACAAGTACACATATCCTCCCTGACACAAGTCAAACCAGTGACTTATAGAAAATAAATATAGAAATAACTGTAGCATTCTACCCGTCTGAGGTAGTGGTTTGTTGGTCGCCTCCTCACCTCTGATCCACTGTGCGCGGAGCGGGGCCTGGATGTTCAGAAGCTTCTCCACGGCCAGAGAGTACGCCTGCTCGTTACACATCATGGACACGTAGTCCAGCCTGTCAAAGTAGGGCAGTGCCTACAGACAGCCCACACACACGCACACGTCAATGCAATTCATCAAGTAAAATCACGTCTTAGAGAAAAGGTTTAGGACGTTAGACCTCAGTTGATTCTACTTTACCAGCAGCACGTTGGAACACTGCCACAATACAGACTTAGTCTTAATTTGTAGATTTACAATTTAATAGAAGCTTTTATCCAGAACAACTTACAATAAGGGACATCCCCCTGGAACAACTTAAAAGTGCCTTGCACATGGACACAAGAATATTTGGCACAGTCGGGAATCAAATCGGCAACCTTCCGACTACAAGTCTGACCTTCTAATCGCCGAGCCCCAGATCTGTTCTTTAGTGTTTTATTACTTCATGATGATACCAACCCATCTCTGCTTTTCTGTATGTGTTTACCTGAAGGTAGGTCTATGAATTTCACTGTGTGTTTACCTGAAAGGAGGGTCTAGGGGTTTCTCCCTGTGTTTACCTGAAGGTGGGTCTATGAGCTTCTCAGTGTGTTTACCTGAAGGTAGGTCTATGAGTTTCTCAGTGCGTTTACCTGAAGGTAGGTCGAGGGGTTTCTCCCTGTGTTTACCTGAAGGTAGGTCTAGGGGTTTCTCCCTGTGTTTACCTGAAGGTAGGTCTATGAGCTTCTCAGTGTGTTTACCTGCAGGTATGTTTTGTACTCTATGAGTTTCTCTGTGCCGCGGTGCAGCAGGCCAACGTGAGGGTCACACTTCTTCACCGACTCGCCACTGAGCTCCAGGACCAGACGCAGGACACCGTGGGCAGCAGGGTGCTGCGGGCCAAAGTTGATGGTCAGATTAGACACCTCCTTCTGAGCAGGCGGATCCTTGTCTGTTAGCAGAGAACGAGGCAACTTAGTCTGAATTCAATGAGCAGAACCATTGTATAATAGTCACAGCGTGAGCTCCTAAATCTACAATAAGGGCACAAACTCAGAACAACAACTAGCAATAGCGGGACATACCATTCCATGGAGGGTGTTTCCACTTCTCAGTGATGACACTGGGGTACATCACAGCCCCGGAATAGTGCTCCATCCACTCCACATCAGGCTGCCACTGTTTTTGCCTGTAGTCACGGCGATGGAGGAGTCAGTGCTGTTAAAGGTGCTATGGGACTGTGTGAACAGTGTTTTCCAAGTCGCTCCAGTTACACCTTATGGCCCTCAAAATTAAATGAAAAACCTCTTATCTGGAATCTATAAACGTGGGAGACGAGGATGGGTGCGATTGAGGTAAAAAAATATTTGAGTAACCCTGCCCTACTCAGGGGTTAGCGAGATGTATTATTATTTTTTGTTAGTTTTCCCCATTGTTCTCCCCTGCCAATTGATCTTGTCCAATTCCCACTACCCCAGCCTTGTTGGCAGCTTCACAACTCCTTGGACAGATGCAGGATAGTGAGGGGCGCTCACATTGTTCATCCAACCACATGTCGCCGAGCCAGCTGATTCTTTTCACACTGCCAATACAACACTGAAGTCTTTAGTCAGATCATGATTAACCTCACCAACTATACTTCCACCACTGAAATGACAGGCACTCGATCTTCACACAAGGAGTTGGTGGGGAGTGACATGGCAAGGTAGATAATCTGACTTATCTATGCCAAATCCTGGGCAGCGCTATGCCAATATTTATTGCCATGTGCTACAGGTCCGGGAAAAGTTGGAAAGCCACAGTCAGGCTCGAACCACTGACTATCATTAGGTTGCTTTTCCTGCAAAACAGCAACCTAACTAACTATGCCACACAGATCCCGACCAGCGAGATTTTAAAATAAATGCTTTCACTTCGCAAAGCCATCATGTATACCAAACACACTACAAGTTAGCTGGTGTGTAGTTGAGGTTGTCCTGGCATATATCGGGAAGGAAACTTTACATTTTCTTTGCACTTATTATTTGCATATTCAGCATGACGTCAAGAGTATACATCAGTGCCCAGAAAAGTTGGGTTAATTACTAACCTGATGTGAACATTTGATTTCAAAGCCAATACATTCTAAAATCGTTAACAATGACAAAATATTATGTTTAATGTGAAAACAGAATTACATTTCTAAAAATCAATATACAGTTAGTTATTTACTCCCTAACTGCTATAGGTGAAAACACAATTACATTTCCTACTGGAAAATACAAAAAGACCAGTGAATAATATTAAAATAACACATTCAAACTTATTTTCTTAGGCAAGAAGCCAGGGTTAGCCGCTCTTATTGTTCACTAATTATCACAATGAATGAACGCAATGCTGTGTGACTATTTAAGGTCATCTACTAATAAAATGCAGTTAATGTTAGAGTGTCCTGTGAGTTTCAACCCAATTACAGGGAGGGCCTAGTTCATGCTGGTATTTGTTTTTTACCTTTCTAATGCTACTCATAAAACACATACAGTACACAACCATGTTAGAAGAGCGTAACCTGCAGACAATTAGCCCTCCGTAAAATTGGGTTGACAATGGTGCTGTACTGTAGCGGTTAAAACGTTAATGTTGACTTCTACAGAAAACGGGCAAATACACAACTGACATTGTGTGCATCTAGTAAATACAGGCTACTCAGGGAATAAAGGTGATTATGTTCAGGTTGTGTTAACACATCAAATAACACGTTAGCTAGTTAAAAGGCTAGCCCAGAATAAAGACATTTGTAGCAAATATTTTACTCCTTTAAAAAGGTATTAGTTCAGACTGTCAATAATGAGAAACATGCATTTTATTTAGCAAGAGATGTAGTAAACAAGTATTATGACAGCTGAGCTGACAAGTCACCTACACTGGACTAGTATTAAGACGACAAGCTCTCAAGTCAACAATCAACAACAATTCCTGACATAACTCAGAGACTTTAGGGGGATGCTGGGTGCCGAGTCACGAAAAACTAAAAACGAAAAAGATACAGTTTAACATGTTCAGTAGGCATCTTGTAACACAGTAAGACTGCTGCTTGTTAGCTACATCTATGCTAACTATGCTAGCGGTTATATTACCGAGTTGTAGACGTCCGAATGACCTACATGGACATTTTGACCCGTTAAACTGTGATTGCATTTATTAACAACTGTGCATCTCACCTGTTTTGTATGACATTGCAACCAGGGCTAACCAAATTATTACTTAAAATCAATTTCGTTGAAGGACGTCCGAGTTTAGCTAGCGACCTCAACATTGTCCCTGCCATCTTGGCAGCGGATTCTGCATCCTCTGAATTTCTTCTTTTGTGATTTGGGAAGAAAAGAAGACTGGATGCTACTAGCATACTGACTGTCTATGGCTGCTATTGCCACCTATCGTATTGGATGCCGCTCGTGCCACCTATCCTCCTGAATATTGCTAGTGCCACCTATCGTCCGGGCAGAACCGTTATCATTGACACTATATAGTATACGTACAGTATATACGGCTCTTTATGCAAGAAGGGTATTCCTGCACAACTGGAGGCTGCAGTTTTAGGACCCCAGTTCTAGGACCGCAGTTTTAGGACCCTAGTTTTCTGTGTCTAGATTGCAGCGTGATACAGACAGGCGTTTTTACTTTTTAAATTCATAAACCTTACCCTAACCTTAACCACTCTGAAACCTTGCTGTTAAACCCATCTAAAATATAATTATGTGACAGACTTTTGAATGCTCCACTGTAAAGCGTGGTTTGTCTACTGGGGGTTGCCGTAGGTGTGAGACTTACGAAAGGGTTATGTTGTGAATGTGAATGGGGCTAGTTGAGTTCGGTGAAGTGAATCCAAGTGGTGATTCCAGATTGTGTCCGTGTTTCATTACCATATAATCATACTAACTACGAATCCAAAAATTACTTGGTTACATTTACATGCTACCGAGTGAAGAGTGAAGCCCAACTGAATATTTTGATATTTTAATCCATAGTGGACATAATTTCACTGTTTTACGTTCCACTGTCTATAACATTTATTTAAATTAACAAAAACCTCCAAATTAGTAAGTCTATAGACGGGACGGTTATTAATGTGTACGTTACAAGCGTTAACACAAAAAACTAGGGTCCTGAAACTGCGGTCCTAGAACTGGGGTCCTAAATCTGCATCCTCCGGTTGTGCAGGAACATACTACTGCTTTATGCTGCCAATGACAGTATAAAGATGCTGCTAGTGCCGCCTATCGTCCGGGCAAAGCCGTATATCATTGACACTATATAGCATTGGTCCTCAAACCCTTCCATGGAGGGCCTAGTGTATGCTGGGTTTTGGTCTTTTCCTTCAATTAGAGCATAATTAGGACCTAGACTGCCAGGTGAGGGGAGATCCTAACCAATTAGTGAGCTACTCCATCAGGCTTGTACAAAATAAAAGCAAAAACCTGCATACACTAGGCCCTCCATGGAAGGGTTTGAGGACCACTGCTATATAGTATATATACGTATATACAGTATATACGGCTCTTTATGCTGCCAATGACAGTATAAAGATGGTGGTAGTGCCACCTATCGTAATGAACAAGGGGGAAGGATTAGACCCGGAAGTTGAAACAGCCCTGGGTGGATTCTGATGCTACCTGGCTATCACCTTAGGTTAGCATTCAATTAATTCCATTAATTTTAGGGGTCACTTTGACAGCAAATAAATTGACATCTGAATCATTTCAAGACTGTATTTTTCCATTGTTTATTTCTAAAGAAACAGGACAATGTATGAAAAGCTACATTACCTTGTATCTCAGGTTATGGCCCCATAGCAGTCGTTTTTGTGAAAATATGCTAACTATTTTGTCATAAACACGTGACTTACTGTCGCACAGTAGAGAAATTACCGTATAATCCAAGAGAAGCTGGCAAGCAATCAGGGGATGTGGATACAGTCAAAATTATAAAATAAGTAATCAGAATACTTACCAAAAATTGCTCCTGCTCCTACGCTAATTGACAACTCCCACTCACGCTGTCCTTCCTCTGCAAGAGGCAAGATTCGGAATGATTTAAATTTCTCTTGGCACGGTTAAGATAAGAATAACAACTTTCAGAGACATTGCTCACGTCATATCTACGTCGTCACGCTCAGCTTGATGCTGCGCAGTACGCTCCGCTACCATAGAAAAAGTGCTTTTAATTGGCTTCACTTGCTCTCCATCGGAATGAATGGGGTCTGTTGGTCCATTCATATACTGTCACTGGTACTGAAGCATAATACAAGGCCAATTAATGTGTGTCGCTATGCATTTCAAATATAGAATTAAAACTCAAGCACTTTTAAAAGATAAAAATGTAGAGTTCTTGATTAATAACTTGATGGAACATTGTAAACATTGATACATAAATGTAAATAACAAAAAATCAGGCCCCACATTAATGGTTGGAAAAATGAGCTTAAGCTATTTGCTGCATCTCTTAAATACATACAAAAATGGCCAAAGACTTTTTTCTATGTTGGACTCACATTCTTTACTTGATTAAGAAGACCCCCCCAGTAATTCATTATTTACTATTTATTATTGTTATTATTAAATTTTTTATTTTATTCTTTTTGTATTGTTATGTTATATGGATTGTCTCTACCTCAAAGCTGTCAATACTTTTCAAATTGTACAATCACACCATGCATTATCTGTTTGTATTGATTGTAGTACTTCTTCCACATTTTGTTATGTTACACCCATATTCAGAAATGGATTAAATTCATGTTTTCCCTCAAAAGTCTACAAAATTATACTCCATAGTGACAATGTGAAAGAAGTGTGTTTGAAATCTTAGCAAAATATATTAAAAAGAAAAAAAAGACATGTACATAAGTATTCATAGCCTCTGTTCAATAATTTGTTGTAGCACCTTTGGCAGCAATTAGAGCATCAAGTCTTTTTGAGTATGATGCTAAACACCTGACACCTAATTTTGGGCAGTTTCTCCCATCCTTCTTTGCAAGACCTCTCAAGCTCCATCAGGTTGAATGGGGAGCGTCGGTGCACAGCCACTTTCAGATCTCTCCAGAGATGTTCAATTTGGTTAAAATCTGGGCTCAGGCTCGGCCACTCAAGGACATTCACAAAGTTGTCCTATAGCCACTCCTTTTCAACAACCCAAAGCTGTGTGCTAAGTGTTGTTCTGTTGGAAGATTGTCACCCCCCCTCCTCAAATAATTGCAAGTCATCGTTAATTTTATAAAAAACAGTGCTTTTTATTTCTGTAATACTGTGGAAAAATAATTACATACCATTTTTAAAAAATATTGGAGATAATGAAATAAAAAAATGAAAATGTGATAACTTTTCGTTGTACATCTTTTGAACAGTTTTTCCTCTGCTACGTAGAACAGTACAATAAGATAAACATTGTATTTCTAAATTCAAAGACACAGTAATACAGGGTACAGTCCTACCAGAGGTATAAAAGCATTGTAACAGGATTGTGAAGAGAAATGATATGGACATATTACTGAAACACACTCGCACACATAAACACATACAGACATGCCGACACATACTGTACACATTTACATGCATACATTAGTCACACTCGCACACAGGGAGAGGACTACTGTACGTGTATGCATTATATACACACATACACACACACACACACACACACACACACACACTCACACATCTATACAAATACTCTGTACAAATAGATGTGCACTCACACACACCCCTCCCCCACTCTTGCACTATGTTCCACATACATTCATACAGTCACACTCCACTATAGACAAACCTTTATTGAACCTCACTCTATGTGTGTGAGACTGAATGATGAGTGTAACGACATGTTCCCTAAGGCCACACTGTTCTAAACCCCAATACACATCACCTTAGCATGAGCCCAGGGCAATTTCCTTCTCCGTTTGTTTTTATGAGCATGACCATGACTGTAGCCCAGACAGCACAAGAATACCTGGGACTTGGCTACCACTTCACATATTTGTAGTTCAGTGAGGGCCACACGGCTCCCAGCCAAACTTGCTATGTTGCACCATATACAGTACAATATGTGGTGAAACATATGGAATTCAGTTTGAACCCCAGGCCACCAGGTTCATCGTCCATAAGCCTGGACTGCCTCAAGGCCGACAGCTTGGTAACACAACACCTGCTAAAGATAGACCTCCTACATTGTATCTAATGTGTATAAATGCTTGTAACCCCAGATTTACATTAAAAAAAGACAAAGAATGGACACTTGATAAAAGGTTTGTTTATATACCACTCCCTCTTCCCCTTCCCGAATACTGCCAGGCATCATGGCCGACAGAGACAGGTCCACAAATACTTCTTCATGTTTATATTTGTTTGTTGAGGTGAATATCACCCAAACAAAGAGTAAACAACCTCAAGTTTGAACATTTTGGTCCACAGACACTTCCTTCACAGAAATATGGCAAAAATAATTCTGTAAAATGTTAAAAAATAGAATACAAAGCTCTAGTTTGTTGGTGTGCAAATAAAAATTGACATATATATATAATACAGATATACGTAGATGAGGGATGTCTAAGCAATGAATACTGTTTGTAATGCAGTGCAAAATGTACAATGACCCCACTAACCAGCACCAATGGCGCCAATGAAGTGAAGCATTCTGGGATATATTGTATATTGTATGTGCTCTAAGATCACTGTATAAAACAACAACCAGCAAAACAAAATGGCGGCCAGTAATGACCCTCCATTGGTTGAGGTTTCTCCTGCCCAACGAATGAGTACAATATTTGATGGTCAATTTGTCCATGATATGCCTTTAATATTTGGCAATCGAATATGGAATAAATTGCCAGTAACGTTCTCTCTCATCAGTTATTACAATCTAAATTCATAGCACTTATGCTATTTTTTATACTTAAGATCTAAAGATCTAGTTCTGTCTTCTCTTCTCTTGATTGTGACTTTCGCTTTCTGCTCTTTTAGAGCCAAGAATTTAACACTGGGAGTTTAAGATTGAAAGATTACCAGGAAATCCCCTCCCTGTCTTACTGGGAAGCTATATTTCTCTGATCTGGACCCTCTTGCTCCCTGTCTTGTGGGAAAAAAACGAACTTGCATGTGTGTGTACATATGTGTTTGTGCGCACTGTGTATGCTCACGCATGTGTGTTACTGAGAATGTGGGTGTCCTCTGTGTGCGCCTAAGTGACAGTGTGTATGAGTTTGCCCCCCCCCGTGAGTGTGTACCGTGGCTAACTCGGAGAGCATCCCTCCATCTCACACGTGCGTCTGCATCCGCTGTGTGTGTCCTCTGTGGCCATAGTCGGAATGCTGCGAGGTGTATGAGAAGCGTGTGGCACTCCCATACTTCCCCAGTCCAGTCTCTGATCCTGAAGGTGCCGTCCCCGGACCCACACTAGGCCCAGCCCCCGGCCCCACCCCCGGCCCCACCCCGTACATCTCGTAAGATGGCCCGGCTTCCAATGGAGCTAGGCTGGGTGGGACAAAGCCCATGCGGTATGGGGTGTATGTGTGAGAGGGATATCCATAGTTGTCGTAGGCCAGCTGAGGGGACTCCAATAGGCTGCACTCGCCAGGGAAGTCACCGGATGGAGGCGCAGGGTTGGGAGGGGGCTGCTGGTTCTGTCCAGCCCGGGTAAACGTGTTAAACTGAGCATAGCTGTTGTGGGAGAGTCTGGAGGGGGGTCGGGGGTCGTAGCAGCTGGGACGGCCCGGGGTAGATAGGGGCCCCGGGCCTGGGGGCCCTCCCCCGCTGGCCGTGGCCCCTGATCCTCCGGCACTGCTGCTGACGGAGGCAGCACCCCCTGTAGTATTGGAGGGCCGGTAGTCCGAATAGTGCATTGAGCGTGAGGCGGGGCGGCCCTCGTCGTGAGTGGAGGCTCGGACATTGTAGTAACCATTGGTGGGATCCTGAATAGATCCACGAAATGCATTGTTAAGAGTGTGTGCATTTGCGTGCACATATATACATGTGTGCTATGCGGCTATCTTACCTTAAGGTCGTACTCCTGACGTGTGTCTAATGTGTCGCTGCGTAGGTCCTGTTTCAGTTCTATATCGTCTTTAAAAGGCTGGGAGGAGGGCGAGAAGGACACAGAAGAGGGCAGAAACTAAACCATCAAATAACGAAAAAACAACAGAGGGGGGGTGGAGGGGTCCAACATAAGAAGAGAGGGGGAGCCAAGAAGAAAAAGGAGGGAGAAGGAAGAAAAAAGTAGCAGACGAAAATTTAAGTTGAGCAGGGTCGTCTTAGGTGTCAATACTGAGAATTGTGAATTGAACAGAAAGAACAACAAAACTTGACACAACAGAACAGTTTGAGAATTTCTGTTTTGAGGATTGTTGTAAAAGTGATTCTGTAGCTTCAGCTTTGAGAACTTGTTCTAATGATTGAATAAACTTTATGGATGGCCTGATGGGGAAACCGTGAACTCCAAAAATAGTGATGTTCATTGCAACCCCGTAGTAGCGTTGTCATGGCGACTCACCGAATACATAGCTTTGACCATGCGTGACGCCGTGGATACACTGCCGGAGTCCTCCTCTAGACTATGAGTCTCCTTGTTTATCGTCTCTACCTTGATGTCTGGTTTACCCAACGTGACCCCACGACGACCTGGAAGCACAAAAGATCACACTGTTGAAAACTGCTGGAACAGGGCAGAATACAGCTGAATAATGAGGTGGAGTCTGGGTACAGTATGTAGAATTTAGGATTGTCTTTTTCTAAGATGTATAAACGTGTTACTGTATATATGCATATATTGCTTTCTGAGTTCCTTTTTAGGTGAAAGTTCAAAGCATAGGTATCTGAAATATGTGTTTGTATGAGTCATAGTGCCCTTTTTTAACGATCTGAAACACAAGAATCAAATGCGAAACAAAAGTGACATTGTGGGCGGGTCCCAGGCGCTGTTGCTATTTTACCGGCAGGATAAATGACTCTTGCACCCGACGCAAATCTAGAACGCGTAGGTCTGAAGTATCTTCATTATTCATAGGTGTGGTTTGGTTGTAACGTGCAATAAATCAATCAGAGCGTCATCTCACTTTCCCTTTAAGAGCAGGTGTGCCTGTTCCATGGCGGATTGCTATTATACCCGTGGATTGCTATTGATTTGTCTTTTTTACAAAATGTAAATAAAGAAATGTCACAAGACATAATTTCAGATGTTTTGGGCTCACTGTCACTGAATCACGAGGTTATGAATGCATGGTAATATTTTTGCAATGTAGTCTAACATTAAACTGACATTACTTTGCTTACCTCACTCTTCTGTCAAATAAGCTCTCCTCTCCCGTTCTGCTGCTGGGGCATTTGAGTTAAGTGTCAATGACACATGCATTTCAACATCATGTCTCCTTAAGTCCTTTAATAGTTCCTCATTTATGTCATCAACACATCCATAATTCATGGAAATGTTGTGTAAAACACAACAAGCCACAAAGAATGCTGCGTCTTTTTGAATCCTATAAAGTGTCTCCTGTCCTATTCAAACACCTGAAGCGCATTTTTAGTCTTTGTTCAATTAGGCTACACTGCGTGTTTGTGTGTGTTTTCGATTAAACAGCATTTCACGCACTGTTGCTGGCATCATAAAGGGTGTCATCAGCCATGTCTTTAAAGGATAGCCATTGTGACAACTCTCTCTGGTTTGGCTTGTGGCTAGGATAGGTTAGGGTAGACTGGTATCTTGTAGATCTGATTGGTAACGTTCATTCAGCCATGTTCACTTAACTAGTTAGTTTAATTTATATAAGCCAGCCAGCCTAGAGAGAGGTGTCAGTCATTGATGATTATACATTACGGTGATTATCTGTTTGTTGTGTCCAGGAGCTACACGGTACAAGCAGTTGTGAGAAGTGAGTCCCTTGAACTTTGAAGTATAAGCATACGCTCTGTGTTTACATTAAGCTTTCAGTGTCCGTGGCACTGTCTAAGAGCACGTAAGCTATATAGATATAACCTTTGTGCACTCGCTTGAGACGTACCCTGCAACTTGCCATCTGTTTCCTGGACCTGTCGAAATAAAACAACAACTATTTTTTCATCTACCATCTACCTGCCTGGGTCTTCCTTCGGACTCCACACCCCACAGTGTGACACCAAGCATGCACCCTTAAAGCGTAACTCTCGCCAAAATGCAACCTAAGGTCTTTTGTGAATGTACCTGAGTCAAACATTCGTTTAAAAGCATAATTAGGATGGAAACTCCACTTTTAAGACTTTCCTTATTTTTGGTTCTGGTCAAATCGAGTGATTGGGGCACTAATATGATAGCATCAAAATCGCTATTTTTTTAAACACTAAGAAGGCTCAACACAACATGAAACTTTGCTTGAAGTATCACCATGGGCTGTACACATAAACTCGAGCATTGAGAACATTGTTTTGACAGGCAAAATTGGAGCCACCAGAAACACAAACTGCTAAGGTGAGTTGTACAAAACCTTTGTTTTTAGTAAACTTTGTGTACACAAACAAAGTTCTCAATTCTCAAGTTCATGTGTACAGCCCCTGGTGATAAAGTTTCATGTTGTTTCGAGCCTTCTTTGTGTTTTAAAAATAGCGATTTTGATGCTATCATATAGTGCCCCAATCACTCCCGTTCAAATGCGATTTGACCGAAACCAAAAATAAGGAAAATCTTAAAAGTGGCATTTCCCTCCTAATTATCCTTAAACATAATTAGTTTTGACTTGGGTACATTAAAAAATAAATTTTTAGGTTGCATTTTGGCAAGAGTTACACTTTAAAATAGCATCTGAATAACACACCACTGACTTTTAACCAGGTTTTTCCTGGTTTTTGGCAGAATTGTTTTCGGGAACTGCAAAATAGCACCAGGGAACGTTTGCGCCGGAACACGCCGCTTCTTTTCGCTGAACCGCCCCCGGGAGCGCAAGTTCATTCCCTAATTTACCGACGCACGTCTGTGGAGGGAAAAGTCCCCTGTGCGCCGGGTGCAAAATAGGAACGATACATGCGTCGGTGAAAAAAGTAAATTGCGCTGGGTGCAATATAGGGCCCATAGTGTATTTGCCAGGTGTGTGTCTCTGTTATGTCACAAACGCTCCAGCTGACTGGAATCCACTCACTGCCTTTGCGTTGTCGGTAGAAAATCAGCACCAGGACCAGTAAACACAGGAAGAGCAGCACGGTGCAGCCCACAGTCCCTCCTGCTATTATACCCACTGGAACCTCTTCTGGAAGACCGGAGGGTGGAGGGCAGGAGACAGAGAGGAGGCGAGTGAGGAACGCAGCAGAATAATATAAACGATCAACACAGTAGGTATCAGTTAGCTGTTTATTAAATATGCAGCTTCAGCTACACCATGGTCATAAAGCAGGTGTGTATATTGCTGCTTTTGAAGAGATATCTGGTCAGATTAAAATAGGTATATGAATATAACACTGATTAAAACAATAGTTAATACAATGCCTGATGGATATTAATTATTAGCATTTTATTGAATCGTAATGTAGAGGCATTGAACTGCAAGATCAACATGCGGGTGTTGTAGTCATCCGTCTTCAGCACTACCTGTCTCCTCGAGGGTAATGATCATGGTTCCGGGGCCAAAGGCGTTCCAGGCGGTGCAGTTGTAGGTGGACAGGAAGTCAGACTCCATGACGTTGTTGATGGTGAGCGTGGAGAGCACGGCCCCTCCTTCGGACAGAGGCTTACTCTGCTCCACTGTGTATCGCTCCAGGAGAGTCCCCTTCTCTTTCTCCCACACGTTCTCCTTCCACGCCCACACCTGCAACACGCACAGACACACAGACAGACAGGCAGACGTTAACACGATAACAAACACATACGTGTTCACTGCTCTTGGCACCCTTGGTGAAGATGTGATAAATAGTTAGGAAGAAAATGGCATTGTTGTCAGCTTCATCATACACTAAAAATATGCCAGAAATCTTGATTACTGTTATTTTACCGGGTAAGTCAACTAAGAACAAACTCACATTTACAGCAACAACCTGGGGAATGAATAAGCCTATTTTTTTATTAGATGTTATTGTTATTTAACCAGGCATGTTGACTTAACAACCAATTATTACACGGAGCAAGTAGGGTTACCAGTCAGAACTAACAGACAGAACAAAGGTTTATGGGATTGAACCGGGGGCCTTTAGTACACCAGTCAGATGCACTAACCACTAGGGCCTGGTTTCCTAAAGCACTAAGATGATCGTAAGATGCACGAAGTGCCTCGTTATTTTATCCGTGCATTTCCCAAAAAGCATTGTTATTTAATTGCCATGTTACATCACTGGTAAATTAACGAGTGTTTCAGACGACTCGTTAGTCCATTGTTACAGGGGAAATAGAGTCATCATTAAATGAAGAAAACGCATACAATTTGTAGTAAGGCGAATGTATTCAGACAATTTATATAAACAGATGATACAATAAGTGAATTATTAAAGGTAATTGTAACCGAATGTATTTGGCAAACTGAGGAGTTAGAACAATGTACTTACAACAACACATAATTAAAGCTACATTGTGTAAGAATTTCTCCCATCTAGTGGTGAAATTGTATATGACAACCAACTGAACAATCCAAGCACATTTTAAAGCGTAACTCTTGCCAAAATGCAACCTAACTCACTTTTTTGAATGTACCCGAGTCAAACTTTCATTTAAAAGCATAATTAGGACAGAAACGCCACTTTTAAGATTTTCCCTATTTTTGGATTTGGTCAAAATCGCCTTTTGAAAGGGAGTGATTGGGGTACTAATATGATAGCATCTAAATCGCTATTTTTAAAACACTAAGAAGGCTGGCACAACATGAATCTTTGCTCGAAGTATCACCAGGGGCTGTACACATCAACTCGAGCATTGAGAACATTGTTTGTGTACATAAAGTTTACAAAAAAAGGTTTTCGACCACTCACCTTAGCAGCTTGTATTTCTGATGGCTGCCATTTTGCCATTCAAAAAGTGTTGATTTTATGTTATTGCTGGGTTTTTAAAAATGTATAGAGAAATATGAATATATAGTAAAAATATGTAGGCTACTGTACAGTGTACAGTACAGTGTACAGTGTACTGTACAGTGTTTTATGTACTTATGTATATGTCCCCTAAACTTTGACACACTGGTTCTCAAGACCCGGGGGCATGCCAATATGGATTTTACAGTGATGTTTCACATGGTTATTATTTTACAATAATAACTAAAAATTAAACATATATTTTATTATTTTTTGGCTTTATATGACATTATTCATGAAAATCGTTGTCAAAATATTTTGGGTTTGACTTATTCTTGTAGCCAAGAGTCTTCTGAATCCAAAATTATAAGACACACCACTATAGGACAAAGTATGACTCTTTCAAAAGCCAAAATATCAACAAGTGCCAGGCTAACTTTAACCTCCTTAGACCTTTAAGGGTTCATTATATTTTAAAAATTATTTTTGACTCAAATTAATTTCCATATGCAATACATTTTACTTTTTAATTAATTCATGAGTGTTTAGGTGTGAACTCCCTTTACCCAGTCATTTTGGTGTTAATTGGTAGTGCTGGGGAAAGGGGAGGGCACTTCCAGGTTGTCAATGCAGACTTTTAAATTCATAACAGCATGGCTCTATCAATTATATATTCTTAATCTGACATCCTCCACTAATTGAGAACGTATTCATAGAGCAACTTGTGAAGTTGGAAAAAGAAGTCTGCATTATTATTTTGACAATTTGAATGCCACCTCGCAGACCAGACTGAGATCATATAGAAAGCTGGCATTCTCTTTGTTGGCAGAGAAATGTTTGGAAGCTGGCTTTTGTTATACAAAATATTATGGACAAAAAGCAATTTAACTTCGATAGAAAATATGAAAATTCCCAGCTTTATGCAAATGAATCCGTTGAACGGAAGCGACTATCCAATAGAAGTAGAGAACAGAGGAGACGGGGGGAAGGCTCGCGGTGAATCAATGGAGAAACTGATGGTGGCTGTAGCCCGCAGCTGTATTTGAGGAACACCCATCAATGTACGAATGGAGGGTAGCCTTGCTACAACACCCGACTGCGGTGTCGGACAAGTGGATCCGTACCGTAAGAGTTCTTATAAGCTCAAGAAAGAATTTCTTAGAATTTATAATTATACATTCATTATTTCAGTGATTAAGAATTTGTTTCAAGCTGAGATTAAGCTTTTTGACAACAAATAAACCTTTTAAAGCCACACAAACACCCACACACCAACATTGCCCCACATAGGGTTCCCACACACTAAACAAACAAACACATACATCAACATCTAATGCACCATTGGAACATTTACACATTCACTATGAGCAGCAACAGTTCTAATATTATCTCATGTTGGATTTACATGTAGCAGTTTTAGAGCTGCAGAGAACATACCATCACTTCCAACCCGCTAAAAGCCGCTCTATTATTCAAAGTAAGGGATGGGGGAGAATTTAAAAATGCATAAGGCCACATGTTCCCATAATCTACCATTTATTCAGAAAAACGAGAAACTCTGGCCTAGGCATTTACCGGGACAACTGTTCATGCCGTGCACATCTTCTATATTTTATAACTCTTCCTCTGTCCCTGCTTTGGAGACATGGCCAGCTGTGTCACAGAGAATCAGTGTCACATGGAGAAGGGGAGGAAGAGGCCTACTACCGTGGGTGCACCCTGTCCCCTATAAAGGCAACTATTTTCTACCAGGGCCCATAGAGCAACTTCATAGTGCTTAGGGAGCAATTTTAGACACAGCCCCTAAGTGCATCTGAGTGAGAGACAGGGCAGCAGCTGTTGTCAGCCACTGTGACAACACTAGAAGTGTCCTCAGCTCCAGAGCCGGGTCTTGTTCAGTCGCTAGGTTTCAGGACGATTCAAACCGGTTTCAAGAGTGTCCAAAAGACCTCACATTTTGCAAGATGGAGTCAGAGTGTGGGCTAGTCCCCGTGGCGAGAGAGTGGGCCATGGGTGTAATTAGCGTTTTGACAGCATTGCTTTACACTTACAATCTTGTCTGGTGGCGGGGTGCTAGCGATGTAGCATTTCACCTCTCCTCTCTCACCCCTGACCGCGTACTGGACAGGCTCACTTGAGATGATAGGGGGACCTGAATGGAAGAGAGAGAAATAATGCAGCAATTAACAGTTTAAATTCTAATCAACCTGTTTTATTTTCATGTTAGATCCTACTGAAAACACTTATTTTCTGTTAACGTTTACTGGTTTCATTGGTGTTACTTGCCATTGACAGATAGAGTGACCTCTGTCTCTCCCACGCCGATCCTGGGGACGATGGCCTTACAGACATACTGGCCTGCATCTACCTGGCTCACCGACTTCAGGAAGAGCTGGTTGTTATTACTGAGGACCTACAAGGGGCAGGAAGAGGAGGCGTCAGGGGTAAACAGAGAGGACGAAAGAAGAAAAAAAGTGCAACGACTTAATAATTTAACCGTTCAAACAATATAATGATTCAGACATTTAACTCCGAAAGAACACGAGGGGTAATGTGAGATTAAAATGGAGTTAAGAATAAAGAGAGGCAAGGAGAAAAGGTGAAAGAGGTTTTTTAGACCGTAAACCTAGTTTACCTATGGGTACCAATAAAGTAACCTAACCTAGAGTGAAGGGCTGAGGCGTTCCTACCATGTTGGAGCCTTTCTTGGTCCAGGTGAGTGTGAGAGGAGGGTTGCCTGCCCATTTGCAATTCAGGGTGACGTCAGAATCTATGTCCACCGTCACTGGTCTGGGCTCCACTACCAAGATAGGACCAACTACCAGAGAACCACAGAGAGGCTCACATTTAATGACCCAACTTAGCCGGGATAACACATCGAGAGAACTCAAAATAAACAGGTCATTCAAGAAAGAGACGGAGAGGAAGCACATATAAATAAATAAAGAGATTGAGCTGAAGATGGAGACGAATGACAAGACATTGGTGTCTAGACGTGGATCTGTAGTGGGACTCACAGTGCACATCCACAAGGATGCTAACATTGGTTTTGCCCACGGCGTTAAACACCGAGCAGGACACGGGCTCCGTGAAGAACGAGTGGTCAGCCTTGGTGGTGAATACACTCTCCCTGGCTCCCTGCAGGATCACTCCTCCCTTAGCCCACCTGGGAGTCAGACACATTTGTTGGATAGGGGTACACCGTACAGTAGGAAGGCTAGTTATTTTTGGGCTATTGTGTAAGCTGCACACAGTGTACCATTCAGTTCCAAAAACATTTGCTAACCTTACGATATTACATCAGAAGCTACACCTAATTATAAATAAAGGGTTCCAAAAGGGTTCTTTGTCTGTCCCTGTGGGAGAATGTTTTTACGGTTCCAAGAAGAAAAAAGTTTAGTTCCAAGTTCAACTCTTGGGTTCCATGTAGAATTTTTATTTGAAAGAGGTCTATATGGAAGGAAATGGGTCCTCACTGAAAAATGTTGGAAATTAATTTTCTATAAGTGTAGATAAGAATAAAAGCAGGTGAAGATAAACGGACAAATTACATAAGAGGATTGAACGTACATGTATCCCATGATAGGAGGGTTGGCGGCGGCAGCACAGGTGAACGTGACTCTATCACCCTCTAGGACAGAGCGTGGCTCGATGGACAGGGTCACCGTGGGTGGGTCTGGAAAAGAGAAAATACAGTGTCACACCCTCACTTAACCAAATAAGGAAATGACACGGAGCGGAGGGGGAGGAGCAAGGAACAGGAAGCCAGCCCACTTTTCAGGGTCCTGGGCAGGGATCTAAGGCCTGTAGGGATCATGTGGAAAGCTGTGCTTCGGTATAAACAAGGCCTTGCTGTGTCTATAGTAACAAAACGTCCCAGATTAGGAAACGTGTTTCGGGGCTTTGCCCTGCGTCCAACTGTCATGTTCTACATTTCAACAAAATAAAACACCACTCCTATAGAAATAGAAAGGGAAAGTATAGTGTCCACGTATTTCCCTCAAAAGGTTTCCAGTTTAATTGATCATCTGCAGATGATGGAGGAGGAACATAATGGCATCCTTACTTGCAGGTTCCTGCTTAAACAAGGCTAGAAAGACAATATACGCCAGATGTGAGTTTATAAAAACAAACAGAATGTTATCATTCCACATTTTTATCTTTTAAACATCACCAATCTAGTGACATGGTGTATGTTTAGGGTGACATGTTATGTGTCTTAAGGTATGTACGCTGATGTGTACACTGAGGGTGAATTATTAAAAAGGGGACCTGCGGTATGTGTATGCCGAGTATGAATAAGGATGTACTTTGTGCATTTGAGGGCGACTTACGGTGAACGTTGAGGGTGACCGTGGTATGCTTTCCCGTGGGAATGGCAAGGTTGCTGGCCACGCAGCTGTAGTTCCTCCCTGTGTCCGTGTCCACCGGGTGGATGGGCAGGAAGCTGTGTGTGGTCACCCGCTTTCTGTCTGGGAGCAACTCCTGAGAGACGCACAAATGGTCGCGGGAAAACAGTGAGGAGCGTGTGTCTAAAACCCAAATGGGAAGGAGTGTGTTAATACTATGTGTGTGTACTGTGTGTAAATGTGTCCATGGCCTCACGTTGGTGCTGACTGCTCCGTCCACCGGTAACCCGTCTTTCAACCAGTCGATGGTGGCTGGGGGCTTGGCCCCACGGGACACACAGCTCAGGTTGTAGTGGTCCCCCGCATTCAGAAGCACCTCAGGGGCCCCGTCAATCACCGGCTCATCCGGAGGGACTGGAGACGGAACGGCAATAGGGGTTACACACATCAACACACGCAGTCCCCCCCCCCCCCCACATAGCGGACGTGTCTTACTGAGGACTGTAAGTTTAGCTCTTCTAGAGCGTAGGGCCGCATCCGGAGCCTGGCATTCGTACAGCGAGTCATCAGAGAGTTCAGCTGAGAGGATCTCCAGGTTATACTGACCCAGCTCCTGGACACGCAACACACGGTACCTAGGCCAGGCTGGAGGACACACAGAGTCAGGTATTAATAAATTGTCTTTTTTAATTACTAAGGAGTTAGAGTGCAGACTCACAACTATAAATGTAAGTTATTTTCATTCATAATGAATGAGCCATTTAGAAATGTCAGCATGTTTTGTACATAGTTCTTCCAATTCTACATATCAAACGTATGATAGATTAACATTATGTACATTAAAGTAGTAATGTTTCTTTCATGTCCTTTAAGTGGCATATCAATTCAATTGAATTTAATAAGTGTTATTGCCAAAGCAAAAATGTACAGGTAGCATATCGTTGGAATAAAATGGTTGCCTGAAGTCTGCAATCCATAATTGCCACCATATGCTTAGTGTTTTCTCTGGTGAAGCTGCTTGAGTCACTGTCTGCATATGGAGGTGTATTCTTTGGGTCATCAAATATTTCTGTCTTTCATTATACATGTTTTGAGCTAACCGTTGCTTTCTTTCCTCTTCTTAATATACAAACGCTTTGATTAACTTATTCAGCTTTATCTGGCTCAAATTGAGTTGCATGGACACTTCTTTATTCCCCATGTTTTTAGACATCAGCAGGAGACTCCAAAAGCAAATCCAAATTTTAGAACCAAGACTAGACCTTGATAGCTCTGCATGCTTTAACTATGCAAACAAACACGAACAAGAAACAGCTCTCACATACCCTCAAAATAAAGCTACTGTTCTAACCCCGTATTCAAATTATTATTTAGCTTAAACATAATAATAAATTAATAATAAACACAGAGACAGAAAATAGGGCTACTGTCCACATTATTTTGGATTTTACATGTGCATGTGCTAGTTTAACTATGAATAAAATTCCTATTATCCATGTTGACAAGTTAACTTCACTTGGGGGCAAATGTGTCCAGGGCAAAACCCACCAAAAAGACCCCATCACCAAGCCCATTCAGTTTCATGTGGATGACAAGTGAAATTTGTGTTGCTATAGCTACCACCATTGCCTATACTACCTTAAAGTGAATATACATTGCTGAACAATTCACACGCTGAAATTGCCCACAAATGCTCCAGGATCACCAACTTAGCACTGGTGACTTAACTTTAACCAGGTGTTCACCAGAATGATGTTTAAGGTCCGTCAGGTCTGAGTGGGTACAGCTACTCAGCCAGGGACACAGACTCTCATTACAACTCACTATTCTCACCAGTAGATGGCAGGCATGCTCTCTTTCCCCAGAAAAGAAAAGGCATGCATTATGACAACAGCGTTTTAGAGGACTCCAAACAGACAAACGGCAGGCTTCACCTCCTCCGTCTTCTACCTGAATTCCACGTGAATCTCACTGCTAGGGTAGCGTCCACTGAAGTGACCGTAGTGTTGCCTCAGAGGAGCTTGGGCTCTCTAACCTTGATTGTCCTTGTACGTGGCTCGCCGTGTATGTGTGTGTTGTCTATGCCTGTATTTGCATGTGAAACGTCGAGAGAGCGAAAGCGAATGAAGGGAGAGAGAGAGGGACGGAGGGCAGAAGACGGAGCGCTTGTATGAGGGAGCCAGTGTTCATTCACATGTTTCTATTTAAAAGCTTTGGCTTGAAGCACTGGACCATTTTAGTAACAATATGATTAAAACAGAGACAGAGAGAGAGAGAGAGAGAGAGAGAGAGAGAGAGAGAGAGAGAGAGAGAGAGAGAGAGAGAGAGAGAGAGAGAGAGAGAGAGAGAGAGAGAGAGAGAGAGAGAGAGAGAGAGAGAGAG
>JACXGM010005036.1:7110-36256 GCA_016801145.1 Umbra pygmaea
GCAAAAAAACCTTTGTTCTTTCACAAATATGTGCTCATTCATGTGTAATTACTTCCACCTAATAATCAAAGTATTTTCGTAAGTGTAGAATCTTCCATTCACAATACATGCAATCGTGCCCGCTCACCATGTTACGCCTCCATCTTTAAAATACATTAGCCAAAGAGGGACATACCTGGAAATTCAAGCTCGGCCATTCACGCTTTTACACAAGTGGCACCGTGACGAATGCCAGGGGGAGATTACTCACGACTGCCGGGAAATTTTAAAGCCTGTTGAAGATGTAAGATCATGCCTGTTCTCGAGGACATGTAATAGTAGCGCTGGCTCAAGCTATAAAGTAGTCAAGAACATTCGGCTGGCAACACAAACAGGGATTTTTCGTTTCAAAATATTAGCGCTCGTGGTTCATTGGAATAATAATTGTTTATTCATTGCATGTTCATGTTTTGCTAAAATTTGTATTCTGTTTGAATAAAACAGACTCTAGTTAATGTTTTTCAAATGTAATCATGTTTTCACATGAGACACTGACAATATATTCAATCAATTTGTGTGTAAAACATATTTGTTACTTTTATTAATAAAACAAGTTAAATTATTATTTTTGCTATCACATGCTCTTATTGTTTCTTTACACACAATACAATTGCATTTGGTTATAATTCACGGGCTGTGTAGTGAATTAACAATGACTATTGCAATGAATGACAGAAGCACACCGCGTTTCAACTGAATTATCTGTAGAACATGCTGGCTTGTTGAAGCTGAATATCAAACTCCATTTGTTGTAAATGTTCTTCGGTGTACTCTGGCACAAACATGTGTAGTAAAGGGGGTAAAAGGATACAATTAATGTGCACTTATGAAGTTAAAGCATTAATGATTAATACATTTCCTTTTCTTACTTGTTGCAATAGTCTGGGTTGAGAACGGAGAAATGCTTAATAAAAGCCTATAGAGGATTTATAGAATAGACGTTGTTGATATTTTCTATCTAACCGTCTGACCTCACAAATGATCATTTATCCGTGTGTAAACAGCTACGGAAAGAAATACTACAGCAACCCGGGAAACTAAATTGTTGCCCGCGAGTCAGACAAAGGTGCATAGGCTACCTAGCTTGAACTGTGTGCGTGATAAACGCTGAAACTTCAGAGCAGACCGCAACAAGATAACTTACATTCCCATTAATAACTCCACCGGAGATGTTCTGGGAAATTATTTAGAATGTCTATGACAGAACTGAGTAAATGAATAATATTTAATTCCAGTTAAAGGGCATAAAAGTACAACACTTTAACCGGACACAGAATTACACAATTATACCAAGAAATTACATGTCGTTTACACTTCTAAATATGATCTACGATCTAAGCATGTCTTATACGGTTCAGTCTATTACAACATTTATTCAACACATTTGCTATGGCACGCACTGACGTGTGGCCAGGAGAGTCGTTTAAGAGATCTCATCAGTTTAACCTTAAACAAAGACTTATATTTCCCCTCGAGAGGGGCCGCCCACAACTCCCGCTACATACGAAATACAGATCAGTTCACTCGCTGAAATTGGAGACAACAGAGTACATTAACAATTAGATTGTGTCGCCTCGGCGGCGCTATCCGGGAACAAAAGGACTGGGTTATCACATTTTGACTATGCTTCCCTGTAGAAAGCTAGCATTAATCTCTTCTAGTCGCTCTGTGGAGAAAATCATAATGCCTTGCATGTATTGAAACCAAAACTCCCTTTATGGGATGATCCAGCAAGCCCCAAATTGATATATCATGATATACCGTATAATGTTGAGATTTAGCTTCTTGTTTGACTACCCATAGTGGGGGTTTTGGCCCCCCTCCCTTCCGGGTCTCACTCCAGCAGTCGTCAAGAGTGTGAGAGACTGGTAGTTCTTAGACAGCTGCTATAGTCAGTCCTGTGGAACATCTAAAAATCCACTACACTGTTACTATTTTACCGGCGGAATAAATGATTCTTGCGCCCGACGCATATCTAAAAGAGCAGGCGCACTTGTTCCATGGCGGATTACTATTATAAGGGCGATTTTCTATTGATTTTTCTTTTTACAAAATGTAAATAAAGAAATGTCACAAGACATAGCCTACTTTCCGAGGTTTGGATTCACTCTCACTGAATCACGAGGTTATGAATGCATGGTAATATTTTTGCAATGTAGTCTAACATTACACCGAGATTACTCTTCTGTCGAAATAAGCTTTCCACTCCCGTTCTACATTTCTGGGCATTTAAGTGGCTGGCACGCATTTCAACATCACGTCTCCTGAAGTCCTCTAATATTTCCTAATTAATGTCATCAACACATCCACGATTCATGGGAATGTTGGGTAAAAGACAAGCCACAACGAATGCTGCGACTTGAGTAGTGTACCTGTTCTATCCAAACACCTGACGCGCATTTTCAATGTGCCAAATGTTTGTTCAATTAGGCTACACTGCGTGTTTGTGTGTGTTTTTGATTAAACAGCATTTTACGCACTTGCTGGCATCATAAATTGTGTCATCATTAACCATGTATTTAACGGATAACTGTTGTCCCCTTCACAGCCACCCATTCAAGGTGGGATTCCTCATGGCAAAGTTGTCATAAATGAGTCGTGGCTTGAGCCTGAGTAAAGACATGGGTGATTTTACTATTAGCATCGCAAATTACGTGTGTATACTTGTTGATTGAATGGGTTCCCTTGAGGTTGATGTATATCAGTGCAAATAATTCATTATGAATAATTTGAGTAAATGTGTACACTAGATGTATACCTATTTTTCACATTTTCAGACATCACAATGACTTCCTCCTGTGGTAATATTTTTCCTTCTAATTATGTATTGCAATAATAAAGAACTGCTACATTTGTGTAGATGAGAGGAGCAAAGTGAATGCGCGTTGTGCACACGCTACATTATGGTTAAGCATGCGCCCTTAAAATAGCATATGAATAACACGCCACTGACTTTAAACCAGGTTTTTCCTGGTCAGTGGCAGAATTGTTTTCGGGGACTGCAAGATAGCACCAGGGAATGTTTGCGCCGGAACACGCCTCTTCTTTTCGCTGAACCGCCCAACGAACGCAAGTTCATTCCCCAATTTACCGACGGGCGTCTGTGGAGGGAAAAGTCCCATATGCGTTGGGTGTAAGATAGGAATGATACATGCGTTTGTGTAAAAAGTCAATTGCGCTGGGTGTAAGATAGGGCCCTCTGTGTTCAGTAGCTACTCAATTTCTTTACTCCAGCCTAGTTTTTAAATGCGGCAGTTCAAACTCCGTAGGACATTATCAACACAACATAATTTTTTAAAATTGTATTGGATGTCGCTTTCAGCCTCGTAATCTGAACGAACAGCAAGCCGCTGAAGGAACCAGGAAAACAACCAGATCATCTGCATAGACAAGATGATTTACACACTTATCTCCAATCATACACCCAGTGTTACAAACACTAAACTGTTAAATGTTGTTTTATGTGGCGCTTTGCTAAAGTAGTGACGACGCTATAAAAGCCTGTTGCGGTGCTTGCGTCATTCTCTTACCCCTCCTACCAGTTCCTATGGCCACTTGACCAGTGAGAATGCAAATAGCAAAACCGGTTTTGGGGGAGAGTAGTTAGCTGTTTACTGTTTAGAAGTCGACTGTTCCTATAACTACGTTCATGTAACTACTTGATCGGAAAGCGGCTATAGTCGGCAGCCAGGTCTAGTCTCCATCAGCACTGCTTCATGGGAATTGTTGTTTTCTCTGTGAACTCAAGGGCATTTTAATGATACATTTTTATGATGGGCTACTGTAGTGAGCCCAGAGATTAGCTATCACCTAGAACACTCCCAGGTATTTCTGTAACCGATGAATCCTGCTGCAAATTAGCTTACAATTTGATCATCAGAGACCCATACATCCATTAGTAGTACTCTGAAAAACCCTGGTCGGAGCAGTGTGGCTCCTGTAACAGTTGACACCTTTGAAAGCTGACCCCTCATGCTAATAGCCTCGACTCCTATCCTACTGCTGCTCAGAGCAGTGGTTCTGAGTGCATAACAGGAGATCTCATACCACTATTTCCTATAGTGTGCAAGAGTTTTTGTGGGGTCTGATAGGCCTCAACCTGTGTAAGTTGCTCGTTATATTGTTGAAACTATTTTCTTATTTGGTATAGCAACCAGCTAGCATAATATTTTGTCTTAGGCCTACTTTTGGTGTGTCCATCATGCTTGTTTGTCTGAGAATTGCTCCATTTGTCTTTCAAGTAGCAATTTGCTTTGATGTGGCCTTTTCTGTGACAAAATGAACAGCGTGCTATTGGCTGTGCTGGAGTTGTTTCACTCCATTCATTTCATAAGGTTTAGCTGATGCTACACTTTTGCTCTCTGGTTCGTTTCTTTTTAGATTGTTTTCCAGTTTCATAGCCCACTTGACCAGGGATTCGAATGTATTTAGATAAATACTGCTACCGATGGTAAATGTCTCGTGCACGTGTGGGCCAGCATTGGTTTGTAGCATTTTCAAAAAGGGTGCAGAATCACGAGTGGGGTTTGCTAAACCACTATATTCTTGAAAATGACTCCATGCTGACCATGCAAATTCAAAAGATTCTTAGCCTTGCTTGACCTCTGATAATTTGTACCATGCCACAGGGGTTGGACCTCTCAATGTTATTAAGCAGGTTTTAAGGCATGCATTGAATTCTTCATCAGTATCTGTGTGGTTCAACCTATCCATGATTTTGCCAGCTCGCAATTCGTCAGTGAGTTTCGTATTAGCTGTTCTGGAAGGGTTCCCATTACTATCTGCCAGATATCAATCAGCTCCCAGCCGAACGTAGTGGTCTTTAGTTTGTCTTCCCATGCCTGGTTTTGTTGTTCCCAATCTCACTTATCTAAGTCAAAACCATCCACTTTAGCCTGTAAGAGTTCCACCTCTTCAAGTTTACTGCGGTGAACGTCCATCAATTTCATAATACTACCTTTACATTTCGTCAAGGCTGAAATGTTTTTTAACATTAAATAGCCAAGCGCCGAGTGTATCTTTTTGTGTTTGTTCCACTTACTTAATTTCAATCCGTCCGTTGCGTACCAATCCAGTATGCTTTCGTTTGAGGCGATTAGATCCAAACCACGTGCGTTTAACATCGTGAGCGTAGGGTTCACCTAATTTTCCCAAGCTTGTAGAAAGAGAACGATTTGTGGGTCCTCTGTCCCTATGCATTCTTTGTTCAACCCAAACATTGCAATGTTCATTTTATCTTGAAAAATGAGTAGTCTAGCAACAACATACAGCTGTTTCTATATGTAAAATACAAGCAAACATTTTTTTGAGCCTGCAGGACAGTTTACTCACCCGTGCTGCAGAATCCTCAGAGTTCGAATCAATTTCCGGAAAAACAAAACCCGTCCGTTCAGCAGATTTCAGTCCAGTTATTCCTTTTGAAATAAATCCATGATCTGCTGTTCTGCATGCACACTGATCGAAAAACTGTTCAGCTTAGCCAGATTTCCTCACACGGGGGCACCATTTGTAGTCAAGAGAGTAAAGAATAGAATGAATTTGCATTTATGAAGTTAAAGCATTAATAATTAATATATTTCCTTTTCTCCCCTGTTGTAATAGTCTAAGTTAAGACTGGGGAAATGCTTAATAAATGCGTATAGAAGATTAATAGTATAGATGTTGTTGATATTTCATATCTAACTATCTGACCCCATAATGATCATTGATCCGTGTGTGTAAACAGTTATGGAAAGAAATACTAGAGCGACCTGGGAAAACTTTATCGTTGCCCGCGATATTCAGAAACAGTGCGTAGGCTACCTAGCTTGAATGTGTGCGTGAGGGTTGAAACTTAAGAGCAGGCCGCAACAAGATAGCTTACGTTCCCATTAATGACTCCACCGGAGATGTTCTGGGAAATGATTTAGAATGTCAGACAGAACTGAGTAAATTGAATAATATTTAATTTTAGATAAAGGGCATCAACGTACAACGCTTTAACCGGACAAAGAATTACACAATTACAATACCAAGAATTACATTTCGACTAAACTCCTAAATATGATCTACGATCTAAGCATTTCTTATACGATTCAGTCTATTTCTCAACATTTATTCTAACACATTTACTATGGCGCGCACTGAACGTGGGCCAGGAGCCTTGTTAAAGAGAACTCATCTGATTACGACGTAAACAAAGACTTATAACTCCCCCAAGAGGTGACACCCACAAATCTCCCGCTGCAAACGAAATAAAGATCAGTTCACTGGCTGGCAGTGGTGGGCTGTGCATTTTACACCTAGGCCTTCAATATCTTCCTGAAATTAAAACGCATTATAATAACCTCAATGACATTCTAGGGCTTTTGTATATACGTTAGTATGTCAGAACTCAGAAATACCACTATTATGTTCATCCAGAAGTTTTGCAAACTACCGACATTTGTCTTTCCTCCCTGAAGGTGGCTTTCAGAGGCTAGGTCGGTTATAATATGCACCGAATAGCCTAATAACTTGCATACTTCGTTCCTTCCTGTACTTAAATGTGCACATTTCCTTGAGGATTCTAATATTTTTTACCTACAATTTTACAAATATTAGGCTACATGAAAAAAACAATGAGAAAAACAATATCACATTTCACCATTTAAACTATACTGGACAACTGCTGAGGAAAATAATGTTATTCAATAGCTAACGGTGGCTCCGTCTTTGTAATGATTATGCATTTTAGGCGCATATAAATCGCTTTTCTTTCTTTTTTAAATAGCAATAAAGACAGTTTTACGGCTTTATAAGTATGGTATCTGAATGACGAAGTAGACTGTCGTTATCATCAATATGAAATATATGTATAGGGCTGAACATTTCCATTGAAACATTTCCGTGAATCAGATTTACAACTATGGCCATCTATTGCTTATCTGTAAAGCGCAACGCTTGCATAACGCCATCATAACGCTGTTAAATGTGGAGGAAGTATTGACTTGGAGTACCTTTTTCACAAGTACAAGTACGAGTACTTATGCCCAATATCAGCGCGATACCAAGTACTGGTATCGGCCAATCCCTAAGGCCCTGCTAGTAAAAATATAAAAATCCATCAAACTCACCAAAGCTGTTCATTATTTGAAAACAAAGTCCGTACTCCTTTCTCTTTTAAAAACTTCTATGACGCAGTTGTACAGCACATCTTTGCATGAAGTTCCAATAAAATATCTTGCCCAGTGCTCCGAGGCGATCCTGCCCAGTACTATATTCACCACCAAAGCTACTTCTTCAACTCCATCTGCCATTCTGCTAAAAGAAAAAAATCTAACAATCTAAAAATTGAAAGTTTAAAGAAATTGGAGAAGGGTAAGCTAAGCTAGTTCTTGTTTGGATGCCGAACTTTTGTAACTTTTTTTGTTGAACTTTTTTGAACTGCCACTCCTATCAGCAACAGAAACGATGCTGACGTAAGGCCTGCAGAATAGCTTTAGTTGGTCAAAGAACACACCCAACATGGTAAAGTCGAATTCTGATTGGTTAAAAATATGACAATCAACAACATGGTCCTGATGTGCTTCAACAGCAGACGGTATTCACTCGAAATTCTGAATGCCCCAGTCCAGCCCGAGAAAACACAGATGAAAAAATCTTATTGGATAAAAGCTTTCATTTATATGAGCTGCGCTAAAAGCAATGCAACTGAAAAGAGCGTACTGTAGCAATGAAATTACCTTATAGAATAATTGAAATGAACTTTGTAAAATATATATAGTGTTAATGAAAAAATATATTCAAGAATAATATATGTTAAAAATATATTCTGACTATCTTTGGGCCTGCAGAGAAGGCTTTGCAGGCCCTGACAGCCCACCACTGCTGGCTGGAATTAGAAAACAAAGGAGTACATCAAAAATTAGATTATGCGACGCCTTGGTGGCGCTATCCGGGCTGTAACAAAAGGACTGAGTTATATTTTAGTCTCTTCTAGTCGCTCTGTGGAGAAAATCATATATCCTTGCAAGTGGTACACCAAAACTCCCTTATGGGATAATCCAGCAAGCCCCAGAATGACATAACATGATATACAGTATAATGTTGAGTTCTCAGCTTCTTGTTGACTACCCATAGTGGGGGTTTTCCCCCCCCCTTCCTTCCAGGTCTCACTCAGGCAGTCGTCAAAAGAGTGTGAGAGACTGCTAGTCCTTATAATCAGTCCTGTGAACATCTAAAAAATCCACTACAGCTGATCTGAATCCAATTGAACATTCTATATACTGAAGTGGGGACTCAAAGCAATAAGTCCCTGAAAATAGCAGGAACTGAAGATGGATGCTGTACAAGCCTGGCAGAACATTACCAGGAAAGATATAGCACTCAGCATCTGGTGATGTCGATGCGGCACAGACTAACAGCAGTTAGTCTCACATCTTTGAATGGCTAAGTATAGACATCTGAACAAATTTGTGTGACATTTTGAGCACAGGGGAGTGATTGGAAAGATAACAAGTAAAGGGAAGGACGTCACTGCCTTTCTGCTACTGCTTTGTAAAATATCCCGCCTCCTACCTAAATTCGTGATTGCTTGTAAATGTTGTTTGTCTGTAGAGAACACTCACTGGAACTCTTTTTCCTCTACTTCCAAATGTGCAAATAAACTACCAGACATTCTTACTTATGTGTTGTTACCCAAGGTCTGGCCATGCAAGACTATCAAGCAATCATTGCATGCAAAGGTATTATAACCAAATATTAAAGGCAAATTCCACAGGGGCTCTCCACTTCGCACCCACAACAGGGCCATATCTTTCGATTCAATTTTTTATTTTTTTTCAAATTGACCGTCAAATCAAGGAGAAAAGTGACTGGTGACAGAGGCTGTTACGCTGCTGTGACGGGCAGAGACTGCTCAGCTGCTGTGACGGGCAGGAGTTTTTCCATCGCAGTCCTCACCGACTCCCCCACAGCCTTCGCAGCCAGGAGAGCCGCCCTTGCTGCTTCGCCGCTCTCCGGATGGCGGCCCTCGCAGCAAGAGTGGCCGCGTCAGCTGCATGTAGTACAGCTCTCACCTACCGTGCCAACCGTAGTTCCACCAGTCATGCCATCAGAGGGGGTGGAAAGTCCTCCGGTGGATGTGTAGGTGATGGATCCAGCCAGGGCTCCCTGCTGTCCCACCTATCAGCAGGGGATGGAACAACTGCCCTGGCTGGATGTCCCTGGCAGCTACAGGCATAGCCCCCCCCAATAAATTTTCCAGGGAGACACCGGTGGTCGCGCCTCCTCAGCCCCTCTTCCAGGGCCTCTGATCTCAGCTGCGCTCCTCCCGTGGTGTTGAAGTGAAGAGCGCAGCCCTCTCCCTGTGATCTTGAGTCCCTAGTATGGCGGTTCATTCTGTCATGATGTTTAGGTGTGGTGTAAAGGAAGGAAGATCACAGGCAGGAGGACGTTTGCAGGTTTTATATATTATAGTATCTCGAATGGTACACATAGGACGAAACCCCATACATATATATATATATCAGCCGCGGTCGGTGGAACTTAATTGGGGAGGACAGGCTCGTATTACGCTCGGGACCGGAGTAAATGGAATGGTGCCCAAAACAAAAAAACACTCTATCAGCCACAGACCGCGGCTGATATATATATATAGGCACAACTTCAGGCGTAATGCTAAATACTGGGCTCTTAACCACGGCCTGAACGCATACAGCTCCCTGGAAATACGCAGAATAGATATATGGGTACTGTCTACAACAGCTCGCAGGTAATGTGGCGAGGAACACGGCGTAGAGAGTCCTATAATAACATTGATCGAGATACTAATGCAGATAACAACACCGTGCGTCTTCAATTGACAATATAATAATGAACCGCGCCTTCCTCTCATTCAGCTGGACTGATATAGGAACTGATATTACCAGCTGGATGTAATCTACTAATTAGGCGCAATCAGTCTCTACCAGTACCAGGTGAAAGAGAGGAAGGCGCTACACAACACACATAATAGCCTAAGAAACCCAAAACAAAGACACCATGCAATATGCACTGAAACTACTAATACTAAAGCACAACACAAACACAAATATACTTCAGTCCATGAGCTCAGTCCATGTCCACTCCAGGATGTAACACAGTGTCTTACGAACTTGTCCGTGAGAGATACATTACTGAAAAAGTATGATGTCTAATGTCAGTTGTGTGTTCGGTTGCGGATTTGACAAGGACGCAAATATAATCTTTTCCGGGAGCGTGATATTGACCGATATAAATGTGGTTGTCTGCTATTTGAAACCCGAATTATGACGTGAGTACACCACCAAGCAGTGTTGCCAACTTAGTGACTTTGTTGCTAGATTTAGCGACTTTTCAGACCTTCTTAGCTACTTTTATTTTAAAAAGCAACTAGCGACAAATCTAGTGACTTTTTTGACAAATAATCAAACTATAGGTGTGAAAACGACCTTAGTTCAGTGGACGTGATGACATCACAAATATGTTATTTAGCGTATGATGTCATCTAGCGACATTTAGTTGGCAACACTGCCACCAATTACCCACAAGAAAATGCATGCCTTCATTTTATGGAATGGGACTTGCAGAGGGTGCTACAGAAAATATGTTGTAATGAGGTATTTAACTATATTTCATATGTGAATATTAATTGCATTTGTTGCATGTCATGTAAAATTGCTGTCTACTGAAACATTCAGTTCAAAAATATGTTTGCCATCGCTAGCTATTTCCAGCAAAGTAAGGGTGAATCCCATTTCTCTGTCTTACCCCTTCCCCTACCCCTTCGTCTTACCCCTAGCCCTTGTCCCTCGAAATCAAGTGGTAAGGGATAGTGATGAAATCATACCCCTATGAAATGAGACACCACTTGGTTACAGTTACGTTATCATACATCGTCGCTAGCTGGCTACTACTTCACCAGAGGCGACACGTTTTGATTACAAACTTTCAAGATATCAAACGAAATCCGCTGCTAATGTAGTTTAGTTAAAACTATAGACATGCATGGTGTCCATTCAAGGCTAGTCATTGAAATGCGGGACTGTTATGCAAATCAGCAATGTAACATTTGCGTAGCAAACTAGCGATTTTTAAAAACGTTTCAATAAAGGACATGGTTGCAAATATATATGTACAGGACTGTGTAGAGCACAAAACAACACTGCCATAATTTTTAAGTCAATTATTTAAGCAAAAATTACATTTATTGCACTGTCTTGATGACCTGGCTGCCAGTGTTGCCGGTTGCGCAGTGTATTCTGGGTACCCCTTGGTTTCAAGTAAGCTCTCGAAAAAGCTTGGTATCCACCCCTTCCCCTTAGCCCTACCCCTAGATCAAAATGAGAATTGGGATAGCCCTTACATGAACATGCAAAACTAAGGGGAAGGGGTAAGGGGAATGGGTAAGAAAGAGAAATGGGATTCACCATAAGACTAGTAAGCATATATTATGGCTAATTGAATATAGAATTGTTGTGAAAATTACAGTTTTTTTAGAGTTCAACATCACTTATATCATAAACAAACTATGTTAGCATAATCCAACAATCAACGAGTTTGTATTACCAATATTTGTATTACTATTCACTGTACATATTGTATCTACTAAATAAACAATACGCATCGTTTTTTCATTATTGGGCCTGCTAATCATTTTGTGCCATGTCATTATCCAGTAGGATAAGAAGACAAAATCAACAAGGACTTTCTCCGTAATGTTTTAATTACAAGAAAACTGTGTACACACTACCAAAACGAGTTTGATGTATTGAAATGGGCCGTTTCCGTACAGACATCCAAAGTACATTGTGTGCCTGTTTGTTTTTTGTCACAGACTTCCATGCTCCCTTTTGTTTTAATTTAAAGAGTTTAATTTGACAGTTTATTTTATTATTTTCATGCACTTAATCACACGAGATTTGTATGCACTTAATCACAAGAGATTTTTAAACAGCTGTTCATTCCTTTTTCTGTTGTGTGCAGAATCTTAGGGCGTTTTCACACCGACAGCCTTTAGTTCGTTTGAATCGAACTAGAGTTCGTTTGAGCCCTGTTTGTAGACCACTCCAGTATAGGAGGAGAGAAGATATGGGAACCTGTTACCATCATGAGTCCTGTGCTGTTGTTCTTTGTGAGTGTACATATTTGATTGAGCCTTCACCTCGTTATGTGTCGTACGATATGTATACATTGTTGTTGAACCAGGTATACTCTATGTTAAGAGCACTTGTATGTAATACATAGATGTTGTGCAGTTCCAATGTGCTATAGATATACAGTACAACTCAGTCATGGTTTCCGTTCTTCATCTGTTCATTAAACATCACGAACACTCCTCCCTGCTCTGGTCTCCGTTTCCTCTCCTCTATCAACATCCACAATGCCACTACACCTGCGAATGTGACAGAATAATGTGCCAACCAAGGAGATCGCAGGGAGAGTTCTGGGCTGTCTATATCCACCTACGACAGCCCAGGACGACATCGAGGAGAAGACCCCGTGCTCTCACCAAATAATTTTTTGGGGGGAGCTAATGGGGGTTTGTGCCCAGGCTATCTCCATCTGCCCGGGTTTTAAGTCCTCCAGCCTGTCACCACCAACCCAGCTAGCGGGGATGCTGCAAGCAACGTCTCCATCGGCCCTGCTAGCTGGGATCCAGGCCACACCACGCTGGCTGTCGTGGAGTAGGAGCCGAGGTCACTCAGCAGCCGGTGATTGTGCCACCCGGAGTTATGCAGCGTCGGACTACCGGGGTTTGCGAAGGAGCCACTGGTGTCGGCTGGTGTCGGCTAAGGACACGGACCCGCCGGCTGATCCCTTCTCCATCCATGGTGGGGTGCTGCAGAGGCACTGGGTTGTCGGCCTGTGTACGGGAATCGGGGTCTGCCCTCCCGCCCTCCCCATCTCTGTTCTGGTGGGGCTTGGGGGGTGCTCTCCGGGGATTCAGCCTTTTCTTGGGCACGTCCGGAGTCGGTGCCCTTTCACGGGGGGTACTGTCAAGAAATGGATGGGCATTTATGTTTCGTGGCATGTTTATGTTGTGTTGATTTTATTACTGTGTCTGTATGTATTTTGTTGGGCGCCGACCTTTGGGGGCTGGAAGGTGGTAGGCACTTGGTTACTCATTTCGCATGAATGGTGCACTAGCTAACGATCCACACCAGTGCATAATGGGTAATCTAGATGCCTATTTAATCCCAGCTGGAGGTTTGGCGTGCATTATTGTGAGTAGACCACTCCTGTATAGGAGGATAGAAGATATGGGAACCTGTTACCGTCATGAGTCTTGTGCTGTTGTTCTTTGTGAGTGTACATATTTGATTGAGCCTTCACCTCGTTATGTGTCGTTAAAAGAGCACTTGTATGTAATACATATATGTTGTGCAGTTTCAATGCGCTATAGATATACAGTACAACTCAGTCATGGTTTCCGTTCTTCATCTGTTCATTAAACATCACAAACACCCCTCCCTGCTCTGGTCTCCGTTTCCTCTCCTCTATCAACATCCACAATGCCACTACACCTGCGAATGTGACATTGTAATACTACTACTGAAAATAGTTATAGCATTGTTCTTTATCAGTCCAGTATGAGTGCAAGTATTTGTATTTACTATTAGCAATACCAATGGTACTGTATGTGTATGCGTCAATTTTTGTAAATAAAATGAGCATGGTGCAATCTCATCTAAAAGAATCTGCATTGAAACCTATCACAAAGTTAGTCTCAGTATTGAATTTACATTAATACTAGTACCCAAAACTCCAAAAATAATCACAACAGCAAAGACACGGCTTGGTTCAGTCAACAGTTTATGTTGAACCTGGATAGTTTATGGAATTGTCCAATTACGTCCCGATTTTTCAAGTGTAAAAAAGAGGGAACCTCTCATAATGTTGCCAAACAAAGACTCAACAAACTTACCTCAAACTCCTTGTCTGTTCCCAGCTCTGATGTTTGTGTGCCCTCTGTTGCCTGTCATAATGACAGCATTATGAAATATTTTCATTAGCCTTTCACTTCTTCCTAATTAAAATGTTATCTCCTAGTCTTTGATGTATTCGGTGACTAAGATGCTTACTTTGCGTTTTGCTGTAAAGAAAGATTCTCTGATGTATGTCTTTTCAGCCATTTTTCTACCTGTTTGTTTGGCTACACACACACACCCACGCAGTCTGCAGGTTATTTACAGTTGGAGATGGCTTCTAACATCTGTCTTCTATAATCAACTTTGATCTACCAGGTAGGTAACAAGTCAGCTAGCCAGTGCCGGCCCGAGCCTTTGGGGGGCCCTAAGCAGAATTTGATTTGGAGGCCCACTCCTACCACGCAGAGTCACCTGTGCACTCAATTGCCCCCCCCCAAGCAGCCGCTTAGTTTGCTTATGCCCAGGGCCGGCCCTGTGAAATGTGAAAACAGATTGCAGTGACAGCTGTATAAATTGACAATTTACACAAACTAATCTGCAACCTTTTGTAATTTTTATTTAGTTTAGATATGTTTCCGTTTTACATTCATTGGCTTCCCACAATAGCTGCATTTGCAGAGCTAGTGAGCACTAATTTATTGTCTGTGGTGTTTCCAGTCAGTTTTACTCCCAAGACCCAAGTTTTACTCCCAAGAGAAATTATATTATTAAAACTTAAATTACTCTGTCCATTTGTTTAAAACATGTAGGTTTATCTTTTGTGCCTGCCTGGTGGCCGCTATAGAAAGAGAGGAGCATGTGCAATACTTCTCAGTACGCACTATTTCAATTTAAATTTTATACAGTTTAACCTTAATTTGATTCCGATTATTTGATAAGTCACCTTAATAAAGTTCATATAAATATTGTGAAGGTTCGGTGTGGTGTTGTATTCCTGTCTGTCTTTTCTCGTTGTTGCACTATTACGCTATTGATAGCATTGGCTGTTGTGGCACAATTTTAAGGTTATGTTAATTGTTTCGGGGAAGGAACGGGTCTTTTGTACCCGAACGGGCATGGGTTCGTTTTTCCAAAAAATCTTGGCGGTTTATTTGTACACGGGTCAAAACGGGTCTATTTGTACACTGGTCCGTTCGGATCGGGTCTCAAATCTTGGCGGTTTAATTTATGCAAATCGGGTCGGGTCTAATAGACTTGGATTAATTTCGGGTACGGGTCCAATGTTTTGGACACGTGAAGACCTCTAGTGCTGACTCACTCACTGAACCGTCGACCTGACAAAAAACTACATACATAGGTGGAGCTCGGCTACTTAGCTTCAGAGCTAAGGCGGGGCTACAGATTAGGTGTCCATAAACAACTTGCGTATCTAACGGTAGTTCCGCATTACATTAATTAATTTGCCCGTGAGTTTAAGTTATTTTTATACCGTGTATTCTCCATTGAAATTCATGCACCGAACCGTGACACCCATACCTATTTCGGTTCAATACGAATACATGTACCGTTCCACACCTAGTAGACGGACACCAACACTCTGTCATCTTGCTGGCTTCTCTAGCTGACTCAAATTTAAACAGATGCAAACAGTGGTTGATGTTACTGTATTGTAGATTGCAAGGAAACATCAGCTACTGTAGCTAGCTAAAATAAGTAACCTGCAATTCAATGCAGCAAAAATGAAGTCTGGTGTTATATAAGTAATGTTAGTGTGTTTTATAAATGTGACCTTACACAGTTATCTAGGAGTATGGATAGAATGCAAACTTTTCAGGAAATGTAAAAAAACGCTATTGATTTTGTTAAAACATTTTTTTTTTCAAGTAATGAATTCATCAACATGTAAACTTTCTTTTTTGATAAAAAAAATTATATTCTGGAGATATGTGAAATATGTTAAATAAAAATTGCTTGTTATAACAAAAGAAATAGAAGTCCCCACCCATAAATCTTCCTGATTAGTTGCTTTCTCATGTTCGTTTGTTTATATTCACTCATGCAGTGACCAGCTGGGCAGTCTGTGGTAGTGGCAATGTGATCCACACACCTCATTGCTTCAGTCAAATCCTTTTTCATCTGTGTGGTAACTTCTTCAATTCTGGAATGCAGGGTGGGCCTTGAGATTATATTTGCATTAGGTTGAAGATCCTTGACAAATTCTCTGAAGGCTTCTTGTTCGACCACAGCAAAAGGCTGGAGCCCTTTAACTACATACTTGACAACAGCTTTGTCAATTGAACTTTGGGACATAGATCTGGCTTTCACCAATGTGGTCTGCTTGAGGGTGTACATTTCACTTTCAGGATCACGTTTTCTTTTTTGTGAAGGCAGCTCTACATATTTTTTAACATGACGAGCATGCTTTCTCTGCATCAGTAAAAAATAAAAATTTTAATTTAGCATATAAAAATTTAACAGTGAAATAAATGCAACTCAACGTTTTATTTATTTTTCTTTTATGACAGGCTTTATTCAGTATGTACAGTATATGCAATTTCTTTTTCTAAACTAATAAATAACTTCAAATTAATATTTAACTTACCTCAACATGCTTTTTCAAATTGGATGGTGAATTTTTAAACGCGAATATTTCAGTGTATTTTGGCAGACATAAGAGACACTTCAAGCGGTATGAAGAATCTTTAACTCCTACATAAGAAAACATTTCGTTTAAATATGGCCATGGGTGTTCTTCCTTTTCTTCCATTCTAGCAGCCAATGCGGCAGCATATAGACTACTGTGGGTGGACAAGGATGGTGCACTGCTCTCGTTGTCACACATGCTACGATTGAGAAAAAGCCTAAAGTGTGTTTTCAAACGGTTGGAGTGGTTATTGTCGGAGATGTGCCGCAAATTGACAAATTGTCAATAGTACGGTGGCAGCATACAGGCAGCACAAAGTCAATCAGTTCATGAAGATAGAAAGGCTTATACTTCCGTGTACTTGAGACGTCACTATTGCTCTTGGTGGGTGGGGTTTCACATTGATTTGAAATGCATGGCTAAAGCGATTGGATAAGACCTAAAGGAAATATAAGTGAATCAATTGTTTGCGCATTTCCTCCAAATAATTTTCTTAATTTTGTAGCGAGTAACGAATGTGTTTTGGAAAATGTAAAGAAGTAAACGTATATATTTTTGTAATAAAATGTAGTGAAGTAAAAGTAAAAGTTGGCAGACAGATAAATACTCAAGTAAAGTACAGATACACAGAAAAAATACTTAAGTAATGTAACGAAGTATTAATACTTAGTTACTTTACACCACTGGTTGTAACACAAAAAGTCGATTACATTTTTGAATCCATCAAGTGTCCAGTTGAATCGAACTACAGCAAAGAGAGAAAATCATGAAATTTTACTGCAATTGTGGGGAGAGTTGGACCAGGAGGACCAGGAATTTGTGTCTTGTCTAGCAAAACACTTCTCTCAGAATATATCTACACAGTAAAGGCAAACATGGCATCTTTGACAGAGAGAGAAAAGGACCTGATGATCCTGATGGTGTTACACACTGTTTCTGTAAGCATGAGCGAGATGACAAAACGCCACCATGTGAGTTTTCAGACAAAACGTAAACGACAGAGAACAACATACATGGTACATGGAGTATCAGTGTGTAGGGAGTCCTTCATTCATATCTATGGGAAAGTTTAATTGTCCTATTCATGTTGTTTCAGATAGCCTGTGTTATGCTTTAAAGTACGTTAAGGATGTAGAATGTTAAGGATTTAGAAAGTTATGTAAAAAATATTTGAAGTAGCTTTCTTACTAAAATGAGCTGTTTAGAACGTTTCATAAACTACATTGTAAAAAGTGAGACACCTCTCTACTAATAAAATGAAGGCAACAAAGTGACAAGCAATTTTATTAGTTAAATATTACTCAATAAAATTAAGTGAACTATAGCCAAACCGACTTATATTGAGTAATATTTAATTAATAAAATTGCTTGTCACTTTGTCGCCTTGATTAGAGAGCTGTCTCACTTTTTACAGTGTACTTATTTAAGCTAAATTTAAGTTGCCTGTTGTATGTTTTATTGTTGCACAAAACCAAAATGTTAGTTGATAAATCTGGTAGGCCAGACAATACACTCACCTAAAGGATTATTAGGAATACCCGTTAAATTTCTCATTAATGCAATTATCTACTCAACCAATCACATGGCAGTTGCTATGCATTTAGGGGTGTGGTCCTGGTCAAGACAATCTCATGAACTCCAAACTGAATGTCAGAATGGGAAAGAAAGGTGATCTAAGCAATTTTGAGCGTGGCATGGTTGTTGGTGCCAGACGGGCCGGTCTGAGTATTTCACAGTCTGCTCAGTTACTGGGATTTTCACGCACAACCATTTCTAGGGTTTACAAAGATGGTGTGAAAAAGGAAAAACATCCAGTATGCAGCAGTCCTGTGGACAAAAATGCCTTGTTGATGCTTGAGGTCAGAGGAGAATGGGCTGACTGCTTCAAGCTAATACAAGAGCAACTTTGACTGAAATAACCACCAGTTACAACCGAGGTATGCAGCAAAGCATTTGAGAAGCCCCAACACGCACAACCTTGAGGCGGATGGACTACAACAGCAGAAGACCTTACCGGGTACCACTCATCTCCACTACAAATAGGAAAAAGAGGCTACAATTTGCAAGAGCTCACCAAAATTAGACAGTTGAAGACTGGAAAAATGTTGACTGGTCTTTATGAGTCTCGATTTCTGTTGAGACATTCAGATGGTAGAGACAGAATTTGGCATAAACAGAATGAGAACATGGATCCATCATGCCATGTTACCACTGTGCAGGCTGGTGTGCACAGTGCACAGTGTGCACTGGTGTGGGGGATGTTTTCTTGGCAGACTTTAGGCCCCTTAGTGCCAATTGGGCATCGTTTAAATGCCACGGCCTACCTGAGCATTGTTTCTGAACATGTCCATCCCTTTATGACCACCCTGTACCAATCCTCTGATGGCTAGTTCCAGCAGGATAATGCACCGTGTCACAAAGCTTGAATCATTTTAATTTGGTTTCTTGAATATGACAATGAGTTCACTGTACTAAAATGGCCCCCACAGTCACCAGATCTCAACCTAATAGAGCATCTTTGGGATGTGGTGGAACAGGAGCTTCGTGCCCTGGATGTGCATCCCACAAATCTCCATGAACTGCAAGATGCTATCCTATCAATATGAGCTAACATTCCTAAAGAATGCTTTCAGCACCTTTTTGAATCAATGCCACGTAGAATTAAGGCAGTTCTGAAGGCGAAAGGGGGTCAAACCCAGTATTAGTATGGTGTTCCTAATAATCCTTTAGGTGAGTGTAGAGGTATATCGGTAAACAGGTAGCAACATAAGCCTAGCTAACTAGCCTAGTTTGAAACATAGAGTTTCAAACTAAGATTTTTAATTAAGAACATATTGTAAACTACCTATTTAAGCTATCTTTCAGTTGCCTTTTACAAGTGTTTTTTTTATTTCTTAGGAAAGTAATTTCTAAACAATAGGGATGGTTGTTCAGACTCAGTCAGAATGTGATATTTGTGTGGTTTGTGTCAAGGTGGCTGAGCCAAGTCTTGGCTATTACAAAATATTGATGTTGTGTTTGTTTTTCAGAATCATTAGGGCGTTACAACTACCGGGTTTACCGACCTGCCAATCTGCCAGAATCTGTTAAATTAGCCATGCTGAAGAAGCAAGACCGTCACCTTGAGCTTGTCCTGGGCAAGCGGTCTTCCTACCAGGAAATGGTGACTGACTGCAAGACCACCTGTAAAGCCATGAAGTTTTCTCTAGGATTCTCTGAACCAGCCATCAAAGACATAATGATGCACTATCCTGATGCAAACAGGTCCCATGTACTACCTGACTCCTCACAAGTGTGGGTTGTTTGGTGTCTGCTGTGAAGGTATGCCACAACAAGTAAACTATTTAATAGATGAGGGCATGTCATCCAGCAAGGGCAGCAGTGCAGTTATCAATTACTTGCATCATTTCTTCAACAGATATGGAGTTGGGGAGACATGTGTGGACATAAACTGTGACAACTGCCGTAGACAAAACAAGAACAAGTGTGTTCTCTGGTATTGTGCCTGGCAGACCATGCCCAAGCTCCACCATCATCTGGACCTTCACTTCCTGATCGCAGGCCAAACTAAGTTTGACCCTGATTGGGGTTTTGGCCTCATCAAGCAGCACTTCAGAAAGACCAGAGTTAAAACTTTGTCACACATTGCTGGTGTGGTGAAGGACAGCACTGTCACAGGAGTCAACATCCCTCAGCTGGTTGGACTGGAGGATGGCACAGTTTTTGGTGGAAAGCTACGACTGGCAACATCAACTGACTCCATACTTCAGATCGTTGCCACAGATCAAGCAGTACCAGAACTTCAGGTATGTATACATTTTATGTTGTTATATTATAATAATATAATATAGACTCCTATTCCTTCACTTGGGTGAGTTCCCATTAACATAGACATATATGAATAAGGTCCCTGGAGCACAGGTTTAATAAGCTAGCAATTTTCGATGCACATTTAAAAGTGAAAATTGCAATTATTATTAACAATAATGAAAAACTGATGCTCATCAGTAGCAGTATTAACAATGAACATGTGTGCAGTTCTATGTGTAAATAGTCTGTGTAATCTATGAGTAGTCTGTGTAATCTTACATAATAGTCAGACAACACAAATCTAATACATTCATGGTCAATAACTTTACTATTCAAAACAGGCCTATTCATGATATTTAGCTGACATCCTGTACCTGACAAGTAGTTTGTTTGGCTTTGGCTAAAGAAAATTAACTTGTTGTGGCTTGTCTAGTTAGCCAGGAGACACTACTTGTGTGGCTGATTCAATGGTATGGAGTTGACAGAATCTGTGTAAAAGCAGTAATCTCATTGCCAGACACTTTGCTGTCTCGCTCTGTCTCAGCTGCAGGTCAACCGGTTCATTATTTTAAGCAGTTAAACAACCACTCTCATAAAGCCATTCCAGTGTGTTTTTAAAGGTTTATGTTTAATTCACGCATATCCCCACCATTTTACACACAGCTGAAAGCAGCACTTAAAATGTGAAAAAAAAGTTTAGCAAATGTAGTAAACTAATTGATACAACGTATAGCTCTACTGAAATACTTATAGGTATTGCGTAAAAGTTTAGCGCTTCCCAGGAAAAAAGGAGGAGGTTTTATCTATACAATTTATGCATTTGATAGTGGTTAATGTCCATTTAAATCAAGAGCTAAACTTCATTACCCAGAGTGCATTAAGTGAAATGCAGAAGACTATAGGCCATCCAAGACTCAAGAACAAAGTTCTTTAGAGTGGGTGAATTTAAATACAGAAAAGCCAAAAGTAAATAGATGAGCCCAGATTAAATGGCATACAGTAATCACACCTTGTGTCAATATGAATAATAAAAGCATACCATTAGAGCTCTAGCCTTGAAAAATCCAGACCCAAATCTGGACGATATAAGGGTCTGGCATCGAGTAATGAAAATGAGGGGCGGCACCAAGCCTGCATTTGAAAATCTCACTTTACGCAATTGGATAACAATAAGACAATGTAGTGGAAATTAATGTTGACAGGACCAACTATGACTCATTCAACAAAGGATTTCCTGAAGGGAATTAAGATTCATGGAAGGGGGGTCAAAACCCCCACTGGAGCACAGAGACATGGGGGAAGCCCAACAGATGAATGTATGTTACACAACAGAGATTCACCTATTTGATCTGTTCTGGATTATTCCATAAAGGGAGTTTTTGGTTTACCACTTGCAAGGTTATATGATTTTCTCCACAGAGCGACTAGAAGAGACACATATTTAAATGTTATAACTCAGCCTTTTTGTTACAGCCCGGATAGCGCCGCCAAGGCGATGCATAATCTAATTGTTGATGCACTCCTTTTTTTTCCAATTCCAGCCAGTGAACTGGTCTTTATTTCGTATGCAGTGGGAGATAGGTGGGCCTCACCTCTCGGTGGAAATATAAGCCTTTGTTTAGATCGTAATCGAATGAGTACTGTTTAACAAGACTCCTGGCACACGTTCAGTGCGCGCCATAGTAAATGTGTTACAATAAATGTTGAGAAATAGACTGAACCTTATAAGGCATGCTTAGATTGTAGATCATATTTAGGAGTTTAGTCGACATGTAATTCTTGGTATTGTAATTGTGTAATTCTTTGTCTGGTTAAAGCGTTGTACTTCGATGCCCGTTATCTGGAATCAAATATTATGCACTTCACTTGTTGTTCACTTCATGTTCTGTCTGACATTCTAAATCATTTCCCAGAACATCTCCGGTGGAGTCAATAATGGGAACGTAAGCTATCTTGTTGCGGCCTGCTCTTAAGTTTCAGCCCTTATCATGCACACATTCAAGATAGGTAGCTGTTTACACACATGGATCAATGATCATTATGGGTTCAGATAGATAGGAAATATCAACAATGTCTATACTATCAATCATCTATATGCATTTATTAAGCATTTCTCCGTTCTTAACTCAGACTATTGCAACAGGGGAGAAAAGGAAATATATTAATTATTAATGCTTTCACTTCATAAATGCATATTATTTCTATTCTTTACACCCTTGACTACAACCAATCACCAGTGGGTTTTTGCTAAGCCCCTATGGCGGAGCTAACTGGTAGATTAAACTCTTGCCATATCAGGTTGGCAAAACAGCAAAAACGTCCTTTTTAAAAAGGAACGATTCGAGCGCTGTCTTCTGTTCCTCTTTTAGACAAAGAGCCATGTCTAACTCGTTCAATGTAGTGACCAAAGCAGTTTCAAACAACTGGTGTACATCCATAGCGATTTTCCAATGTTTACTAATGACTTGAGGTTGTACTCGCAGCGCTGTCGTCATCTGTTTAAAACGCCTCAGGCCTGTCTATATCAGATACACCGATGTGATTGGTGCAGCTCGGCTACAAGGGCATAGTTAATGAGCAGCATTACTAGGTGCCAGAGTAACTTGCTGAGCAAATTCAAATTGTGCTCTCGCGAGAACTCTGGATTTCCAGGGTATTAGAGCTCAGCAGTAACTTGAATAACTGGTTATCTAACTTGGTATCAGCTTGTAGTTGCTGAAACTAAAAATAAGTTTGACATTTTTAGCCAATTAATGTCATGACTCATGATTAATTAATACACTAAACAAAAGAAGAAAAAAATGCTTTATTACAGTAAACAAACAATTATATGTTGTTTATTTTATTTGACAATTTAAATAATTTGAATCTCAAGTGTTATCTGCTAACATGTCCACTCTCAAACAAGAGGTTCCGGGTCATCTAAATAGAGCATCACATCTCCTTCCAAGGCAGTGCATAATATGCAGAAGTGATAAATATTTCACCCAAAAATATAACCCGAACAGGGTAAAGGACAATCTTCAAAAATGTGAAACACTGACAGCTGGTAAGATGCTTCTTGCAGTGGAGTCACGCAGGGATGAAAATCTGCTACTACAAATTTGTGGAATGGACCTTGTTGCCTCAAGCAATGTATAATTTCAGATGCTACAGAAACTACACTGTATTTCTTTACAAACCAGATGAACATGACTGCACAGGAAACAGACAGTTGTAGACTGGATACAAGCATTTCTGTACAACAGTGGTGGAGGAGAGTTTGCTAAGAAAGCGGAAGGTGCTTAAGCTATCAAAGTTAAATGCACTATTCAAGAAATGTGTCCATGAAACATAAGGAATTGACATCTCCTCTTACAAATCTGGTTCCTTAAAAGTGAGACTAAAAAAGTAATATCCTTTTCTAAAGTGTCAAAAACATGACTCAAGGCATGACCTCATCTATGTTGAGGGTTTAACACCACACAAAATCGTCCAAGATGAAGTTGCCACAGCTGGATCATCTTTGCATCAGCATCTTCATCTTCATCATCAGATGAAGACAACACAAGAAGAATTGAAACAGATGAGACAAATGAGACCCGCCTCTTGTTCCATGCAGCAATGACAATAAAAGATGCCATAGTTGAAAAGTGTAAGGCAACACCCAAACTCACATGGCCACCAACAGCACAGCAACTGTAAATACAACCATAAAATGGAATAACGTTATATGTTAACGGTTTACAGAGTTCATGCATTAAGCTAACATTAACGTTATAAGACAGGGACAAACAGCAGTATTTACCGGAGCCATTACACCTGGAGTCTTGGATGCCGCTGTTAATGTTTCTTGACTTCGGGTAGGATTCCTGCTGGAAATTGTTTGATTGTGTAGTATTATTGGCAGACTTTAGTCACATGAAGATATAATTAGTTTTTTGATTGGTTAGATGTATATTACTCCCTCACATTTGCCTAATTCGTTTATTAAATGTAAATTGTAAATTTCAACAAAATATGATCGACTTGACACTGCCAACAAACGGATACGGGTTCAGAAATAAATTATTTCGTTTATGTGAAAAAAGCAGCTACTCTATCGCCAAGGATTGATCATTTCAAAAACTAAAGCAGATAGCAGCGTTCGGCGCACCACCTATGAAATCATGGCCAACATTAATCTTCCTTGACAGCAGAAACTGGCATATTAAGAAAGTTTTGTCTCTAAAGTTTATAACAATTGAATTTCTAGTGGAAAATGGATACTACAGTTGTGCTTTCTGTCTTCAGTGAAAGCATACAACCGATAGATTGTTAGTTCCTACATAATGAATGATCATCGTTCTGTGCATATCCCTACCATCTTACACACTGCTGAGCTGTGTGGTACATGGATTGTTCAAAAAATATACATGATTTTTCACAAAAGTGATACACTAGTATACAATTTCAATGGATCCTCTAAATAGATTGAGATAAAATAACATATGCCTTTTCAGGGACTTGAACATATGACATAGACTTTTACACTAAGCCACCTTAACCGCTACGCCACTCCGGCTGTGCATCTGGGTGAACAAAATAGTGGACATGATAACGTTAAGAAATATAATTTAAAGAAAATACGATGTAGCCTATTTAAATTTTGTTCAATAGATTATAGTGATAGTACAGCTATAATTGTGTACAGATTATAATAAAACAATCAAATACCGTAACAGAATATTATATGATTAGGTGATTATCCCTGTTTGGAGAAAGTCACTTCAAACAGACATTCTATTTTTACACAAAACGTCTGCAATGCTCAGTGCAAATGCAAATACAAACATGCGGCTTTAGCATTCGCTTTCACAAAGGTGTTTCTCTCCTTTTCTCTAAATTTGGGAAGGTAACGTAAACTATTGATGTGTAATAAATATCACAAATTCTTGACCTCCAATGTAAATGATGTTCTTCTGGATATGTAGGAATATTTACTTTTGTATATTTGAATTGGCTGATCAACATCTAAGAAATAGCAGATTAGCTTGATAAATTTGACATTTGGCATAGTTATTAAAAGAACTTGAACTTTTTTAAACTTGCTTCAATCCTTTGGTAAATCCTCCTCTAATCCTTTTTCTAAACAAGGCAAAAGCCTAGGTTGCTGCTGGAAATGGCAGCAATCAAATCTGACACAAAGTTGTTGTAGGTTGCGTAGTAGTCAAGCAACTTGATTGGTTCAAAACAGGTCAGGGCCCTCGGGAGATGGCCACTTGCCACTTTCACAATCAGTTCCAACCCAGAAACATAAGAGTTTTTGGCTGTTCTGAAAAGGCTATGAAAAGACAGAGACGTGAGACAAGTCTTATCTACTCCTTTCTGTTACACTTTCAGTTTAATAAATGTAACATCCAACCCAGGGTGGGCTGGACTGGACTCATTATTTGGACTCCTAAAATGTATGTGTGTATTTGGGTATTTCTGTCTTTATGGGGTTATCAGGGCCAGTGCTATGCACTGTAGATTATGTTCCTTATGTGTTAAGTAAGTGTGGCGCCTTCCCCTCGTTCACCTGGTACTAGTAGGGACTGATTTGGTCTAATCATCTTGATATATTTCGGCTGTATGATCAGTCCCTATATTAGTCCGGGTGAACGAGAGGAGGGCACGTTTCATTGTGATTAATTCCTGTTACGTGTTGTTTGCAATCGGTTTGGCTGTCTTGGACTTGTGCATAATTATGGACCCTCTACATCATGCCCTCGCCACGTATTAGCTTGATGTAAGTAAACTGGGCATGTACGAGTAGAATTGCGTATTGTGACCAGCTATTTGCGATCCGGGCCGCAATTAAGAGCCCAGTAACTAACAAGTCTCGACTGAAGTTGTGCTATCCTCATTTTTGCCAATCGTCCTGTGTATGCAAGTCGTGAAGCCATCCATACATATTGTTAAATAAAACCTGCAAGTCTCCACCTGCCTTCGGTCTTCTTCTCTCCATACCGACACCACACCTATTCGTGACAATAAAAGTGTAATTCAATGGAAAAATGAACAGAATTTAATGAAATGGCAATGTTAAAAAAACTAAACATGCTTAATAAAAGTCTTGAAATAAACTGCGACATGGGTCATAGCCTGGATAGAGACATCATCTTCATTGTCATCAGAATCATCTGGATTCCTCACTGGCCATGTGATTAGTGGAAAAACCATCTGCAAAGACAGACTTAGTAAGAAGACATACTTAGTAAGGAGGTATTCCAGAAGCATTGGCGTCGTTAGGCCTGAGCTCTGGTTATTTTATCAAGGTGCAAAAAATAATTGTTATATAGAGAAGTGAAATGACACTGCAGCAATATTCTAAAGACGAGAGCCAACTAGTGCTCTGTTTATATAAGTGCAGTGGTGCATTCGTTTTGAATAGCGGAGAGTTGTGTGCATGCAAGTGGAACACTATCATCCCAGAACATTAGCCAATTTTATTAGGTACTTTAGTGTAGAAATTCCTTGCTAAAGAGCATTTAGAAAAGCAGTTCAAAGAATATTCAGGCTGTTCTCATGGCGATACACCAAAGTCATAAAAAATATTTCCACGCAGTGCTCAAAGTCAAGCGGTACTCACCGGTACGCAGTTCCTGCACTTCTACAATTTACACTTAAGCATACCTGCACTTTGTCTTGCGTACCACTACGTCTCGCATGTAGCTGGAACTCTACCCTTACCACTGAATGAAAAAGTGTCAGTGTCAGAGAGATTGGCAATGACCCTAACATTACATAAACTACACTACCCAGAGGGCACTAAGTGAATTCAGATCTCTTTACAGATCAAGTAAAGGCAAGCAGTTGGCCCACGCTATAAGAAGTTTGCTTCTCCACTGGCGCTAGTTCGAAAATGCTGTCTGATGCCTGACCGTAACAGATTTTTCACTGCTGAAAACCTAGAAACTAAAAAGAAGTGTGTCTAGTTTGTAAGTCGTTATGTTAGCCTGGCTTTAGAAAGGTAATAAAAGAATGTGTGTGCCAGAGCCAGCGTTCCATTTTCACACACTCACTTGTTTGAATAAATTCATTTATGTTGTTATAAATAATAATCAAATGTTTTGTACCAGCAATATCTCCTAGTTAGAGAGTACAGGCACCTTTTTTCCCACTTCAAGCAATGTGTGCACATGTGACTTTTCCGGAGGCAGGAAAACGAATGCCTCGTACCTTAACGAAACTTTAAAAAATTCAGTTTACCTTAACCTTACCCTAACCTTAACCTCACCTTACCTTCTTGTTAGAATAAACTTTGTCAACTAGGCTTACCCCACGTGTAGCACAATTCACATGCTGATAAAATTTGGGGAGTACTTCTTTTAAGTCCACATGATTAAAATCCCCTGCTATTATATGTACGGCCTCTAGATTCAGTTTAGTATTAACAGCAGTATATAGTATATAGGAGGCTAAGGGCCGAATTAGCATTAGAATCAGGAGCTATATACACTGCCTTGATTAAAACAGCCGATGACATCTCTCGATGGAGGAAAAAGGGTCTGCATTTCATTGTCAAATATTCTAAAGCTGGAGAGCAATGGCTGTCTGTCTACAGTCTTAGGGCCCTATTTTAAAGATCTAAGCACACGGCGTATAGCGCATGTCGCAAGTGCGCTTTGGGTTTATCCAAATCCCCTTTTGCTAGTTTGACGGTCGAAAAAAGGGTCCATGCATTGGGCGCATGGTCTAAAAGGTTTGTACTAAGTGTCTTCAGTAATTCATAGGTGTGTTTTGGGCAAAACATTCAATAAACCAATCAGAGATTGATCTCCAATTCCTTTTAAGAGCCAGGCGAATTTGTACCTTTCGCGCATTGCTATTATGATGGTGGATTTGCACCGTAATATTTATATTTGTAATCTTTTGCATGTTTGTGTGCTGCTGCGCTTTTCTGTATGTGTGTGCAACAAGCATAGTGTGTAGGCGCTGTTCATACGCCTAGGTGCATTTGACTAATTTGCTCTTAAAATATTAATGACATGCTGCGCCATTGACTTTAGACCAGGTTTTTGTTGGTCAATGGTGCGATCACTTTTTCCAATGCCTCAAGATAGCAGTATACCCAGAATTCTCCTGAACACACCTCCCTGTTAGACCAGCACGCCCATGGGCACAAATAGGTGCATTTGCTATTTAAACTATGCGGGCACTGGACTGGAAATTGACAACTGCGTCGGTCTTAAACTAGCAAAGACACTTGCATTCCGGCTTTGTGCTGTGTTCGGGCTTTGCACCGCGTTGCGCTGGGTGCAAGATAGGGCCCTTAGTGTTTTTGGCCCATTTTTCGCTAATATAAAAACAAAGGCCCCCACCTTGTTGTTTCTGTAAGTTGTGTGTTTCTGTAAGTTGTGGTTTTCATGGTTTACAACTAATTTATTTAGATAATATAAACGTCTCATATGCCCTTAAAGCTTTATAGCACTAACAAGGCTCAAAATACCACCACACTTCCACGGTAGCATAATCAGGGTCCCTGCATGCAAACCAAAGCATTGAGAACTTTGTATGTGTACAGACAGTTTGTTAAAAATATAGTTTAAAAGAGAGTACCGTTTGTGTATACAGCCAGGCGCCATCTTTGGAAAACAGACTCGACCAGTCAAACCACAAACTCTGTGCTACGTGAGCTGAACTGTAAGCAAATTGTGATTTTAATTTGCATCGCCAACAACCATGCCATGCTCAAAATTGCAAAATCATCTTTCTTCCACATTCTTACATTCAGTTTGAAGTTCAGGAGATTGTCTTGACCAGGACCACACCCTTAACCTCTTCATCACCATGGAATCCG
>JACXGM010005037.1:9454-26375 GCA_016801145.1 Umbra pygmaea
TGTATCGACTTTCGGTTTTGCACTTTGTAGACGGTGCCTAGACGTTCGCGTAAGGCAGAACGCTCACATTGCTGCATTTCATTTATCCACATATTTCAACTGTTATTTCGGATGAAAACCGTGTTGTAGCTTGTTGTCTACCTTACTACGGTTAGATAGAGCTGCCAATTGTGTAATGAAAACGTTTCGCGTATGATCTCTTGAACCTCAAACCGCCAATCTGCTAATCTGCCAATCTCTGTCCAACTTTACCGAAGTCAAGTAATTGTGGTTCTTTCTTCTGAAAAGACCCAATCTGCAGCACAATCGCTTCAAGGTCCTTAAACCTATAATAATATGATTATTAACCGCTAAAAGAGCAAGGATTTCCCTGTTATTGAAGCCAATTCTAAAGTAAAGTTTCACCAGGTCATCTAAGTTAGCCATTGCAAACGTACGATTTATTCGGACTTTATTCTCAGAAATTCTGATATTAATCACAGAAATTCTGACTTTTTTTTCAGAAATTTATTGTGACTTTATTCTCAGAAATTCTGATATTAATCTCAGAAATACTGACTTTTTTCTCAGAAATGTATTCTGACTTTATTCTCAGAAATTCTGTCTTTAATGTCCGATATTCTGAGTTTTTTTCTCAGATATTTATTCTGACTTTTTTCCCCAGAAGATCTGACTTTAATCTTAGAAATTCTGAGTTTTATTCTCGGAAATTCTGATTTTATTCTCAGAAATTAACCAATTATTTATTTTTTTCCGTTCCCAACTTGGCCCTAATGCTCTTCCGTATTTTAGGAACGTTGTGTTCTAGGAACTGCAAAAATCCCTGTGGTCGGAAAGCGGCTATTGAAATGAAACGCGTTTCCTAAAAGTTAGTTATCGCTACTTTGTTTGGACTGTCTAATTTCTTTTCAGAATCTGGAAAGAGATTTCCAATGCCTTTATTTTGTGATGAACAGTCAAATATATTTCTCTGTTAGTTCTGTAATGTAAAGATTAACTTTTATTTCAGAAAGTATTGTTTCTGTTTTTTTAGGCAGTTGCAGCACTTAAGTAGTAATGTACTATAATAATGTTACCAATACATTATTGAGCTAATTTCACTGCTGGTAGAAATATTATTGAATTTATTGAATTATTATTTAATTTAAGGAGAGGTCCCTGGAAAACCCCTCAAAAAAGGGCTCCACTCTCATTACATTATATGCCAATTTTCCCTGCTTCTATCATATCAACTTTGAGGACAAAATGAAGAGGCATGAAAAATGGGCAAGCGTAAGGATTTGAGTGACTTTGACAAGGGCCAAATTGTGATGTCTAGATGACTGGGTCAGAGCATCTCCAAAACACCTGCTCTTGTAGGGTGTTCCCGGTCTGCAGTGGTCAGTATCTATCAAAAGTGGTCCAAGGAAGGAAAAGAGGTGAACTGGCGATGGTCATGGGTAGCCAAGGCTCATTAATGCACATGGGGAGTGACTGCCTGTGTGGTCCAATCCAACAGACAAGCTACTGTAGCTGAAATTGCTGAAAAAGGCCATGCTGGTTCTGATAGAATGGTGTCAGAACGCACAGTGCATCAGTTTGTTGCATATAGGGCTGGTGTTTTGGTGGCAAAAGGGGGACCTACACAAAATTAGGCAGGTGGTCATAATGTTATGGCTGATTGGTGTGCATATATACATACATTATTTGCTAAAGGCTGTTGTTGGTAACCCCTTACTACAAAAGTTTTTGTGTGGTATGTGCCCCATGCGTTAGTGTACTGCATGGCTGCCCAACCCTATTCCTGGAGATTTATCATCCTTTAGGCTTTCTTTCCAACCCCAGTTGTGTGTTTAGCTTTAATTTAGCTAATTACTAGAATCAGGTGTGCTAAATTAGAGCTAATTACTAGAATCAGGTGTGCTAAATTAGAGCTAATTACTAGAATCAGGTGTGCTAAATTAGAGCTAATTACTAGAATCAGGTGTGCTAAATTTGAGCTAATTACTAGACTCAGGTGTGCTAAATTAGAGCTAATTACTAGACTCAGGTGTGCTAAATTAGAGATGAAGTGAAACCTAGAGGAGAGCAGATCTCCAGGAACAGGTTTGGGCAGCCCTGGTGTAATGGATTGGATTTAACATAATCTACAGACATTACATTATACTGTACACGCAAGATACTATAAGAATTGTAAGACTTCAGTTCACTGAAGCACACGCCTGCGCTGTACAGGGTTCCCTTCACACCCTGGAGAAAAAGTTGACTCCCCCATTGACCACGCCCATTGACCCCGCCCAATTGTCATTGTATAATTTGCACTCTGTCTGCCATCCCTTAGATGGAAAGAAGGGAGGTGGTGTTTCCGACTGTGTCGCGTGTTGCCGTGTGTGGCGGTACCCACGGCAACGAGCTATCAGGAGTGTACCTGGTGAGAGAGCGGCTGAAGAAGAAGAAGTTAACTGAGGAAGATGACCTTGTCTCCGTGGTGACAGTGATGTCCAACCCACGTGCCGTGCAGCAGTGTCGGAGATACACAGAGACGGACCTGAACCGATGCTTCACACGGGCCACCCTCAGGTCTGATCATTATAAGACGATAAATATAAGTAACATGTTCTGATGGTTGTTAGCCTATGTTGCTTATGTTTTTGTTGATCACACACAAGTGCAAAAATCATAGATCAGTTGACAATTTTGTAGCGATGATGATGATTAAAATTTATAATTGTATGTATTAAAGGTACAATATGTAATATCAATCAAAACAATAACAAAATACATACTTTGCATTAAAAGAAAACATCATTATACATATATTATATATATTTCTTAGTTGTGTACTTACATTATCCTAAATGTTTCCACCAACTTTCAAATCCAGAGAAATGTGTAATTTAATTTGAAGACACGGGACGTTTCTTTTTGTTGCCCGTCAATGGCGTCATATAATATAGTTGCTCTAAGTTCCAGGGAACCGCCAAACATAACGTGAATAAAGTTATAATATTTTTAACAATATATTACTTTGTCAGTGAACATTTTTTCTGCCGGAGACGCTAGATTGGTAGGTTGTCATCGACGACTATAACAAAACCCATGATCCCACGCTACTTCCCGACGTCATCCAAGTACATCTTTTGCTATTGTTTTGATTGAGAGCCCCCTGGTGGCCAAAAATTACATATTGCACGTTTAATAAGTTGTATTTTTAAGGGTTCATTTTATTATTTAACAACTACAGTGCTCTCGGTCAATCCAAAATGTAAATACAATTCAAACCTGAATAGATAAGAAAGTAAAAGTGAGGGCTTTCTTTGGAGAATACCTATGCGTGCACAATTGTTGAGCAACTATTAGTTTGCAGAATAATTATGCAACTAAATGAAAAATGAAAAGTTCCCATCTCAATTGTTGATTTTCATCTGTTAAAGTGAGAGTAATAAACAAACAACCAAAAAATGACAGATAAACGTTTTTGACATTTCAAAACAAATCACTGACCAATATAGACAACATTATTTTCAATAACAGTCAAGCCTTCCATTCATGGAGTCTGTCAGTTTCTTGATCTGTTGCCAATCAACTTTTTGTGCAGCAGCAACCACAGCGTCCCAGACACTGTTCAGTGAGGTGTATTCATTTCCTTCACCGTAAATCGACCATTTCAGAAAGGACCACAAGTTCTCAATAGGGTTTAGGTCAGGTGAGGTAGGGAGCCATGTCATTATTCTTCCATCTTTAAGGCCTTTACTGGCTAGCCATGCAGTGGAGCACTTTGATGCATGCGATGGAGCATTGTCCTGCAAAAAAATAATGGTCTTCTTGAAAGATGCACACTTTGTTTCCACTACCTCTGCTTGAAAGTGTCTTCTAAAAACTGGCAGTAGGTTTGGGAGTTGAGTTTGAGTCTATCTTCAACCTGAACAATTAATAATTATTAATACAAGCCCATACCAGTAACCCACTTCCACCTTGTTGGCATCTGAGTCCAAGTGGAGCTCTTTGCCCATTACTGATCCAGCCATGGGCCCACAAATCTGGTCTGTCAAGAATCACTTTCATCTCATCAGTCCATAAAACCGTTGAAAAATCTGTCTTCAGATATTTCTTGGCCCAGTCTTTACATTTCAACTTATGTGACTTGTTCAGCTGTGGTCGGGTTCCAGCTTTCCTTACCTTGGCCATGTCTCTGAGCACTGAACACCTTGTAATTCTGGGCACTCCAGGTAGGTTGCAATTCTGGAATATGGCAGCACCGGAGGATAATGGGTTCCTGGTAGCTTCACGTTTGTGTCGTCTCAACACATTTCTTAAGACCCTGTTCACTATTTGCAACAAAACGTTTGATGGTTCTGCAATCAAGCCCCAATATCTTAATCAATTTTAATAGCGCAGTGACCCTATTAACTGATATAGAAAAGTCAAAAGTTGTAAAAATTTTTTCAATCATTTTTTTGGTCAATTTTGCCTGAGGAACAGAAGCTGCCTAATAATTATGCACACCTTGATATAGGGTGTTTATCTCCACACGCCCTCTCATTACATAAATACACATCAGCTGATATGCTTAAATCCAATAAGCATTCCAGTTTGTACAGCTTGGAGTTGGAACATATGCATAATATTGCTGACATGGTCAAAATACTGATTTAATTAATTAATTTCAGTGTTTTCTTAGTAAAGTAATACCTAATTAATTTTACAGTTTGGTTGGTTAACACATGGAGTGGTTTGAGAACCACTAGCTTAGTATTTTATAGATATTCAAGTCCAGAGACAAAAGTTGCCCTTGTGTCGATGTTGTTGTTGTTGTTGACCACAGAGGTATATGTCTGTCTCATCCAGTTGCACTGTGACAGACAAAACCCCCTACGAGATAGTGAGGTCCCAGGAGCTTAACGCCTTGCTTGGCCCGAAGGGAAGTCCTGATGCCGCGGACCTGGTGTGTGACCTTCACAACACCACCGCCAACATGGGCCTGTGCTTCATCGCTTACTCGGACTGTGACTGGATCTGTCTTCACATCTTCAGATACCTGCAGGCAAGAGCTCATGGTCCTTGCAGGCAGCTTTTATACAAACCCCACCCCCAGACTCGCACACAGCACGTGTGGGGGGGGGGTGTCAGGGGACTCAGTTGTTGGGAAGTCAGCCTTGTAATCTATTTGATTGCTGAGTGTGTCGTATGTCTTTGTGCCCTTGAGCAAGGTACTACGCTAGGTTGCTCCAGGAGATGTCCCTATAATTTCTGTATGTTGCTCTAGATAAGAGCATCTGTTAAATGACCAAACTGTAAATTGACTAAAAGTGAAGCAGCATTTTACCTTAAATATCATCAAATATAATCTTCAGCAAACATTTAACTTTCCGTAGTTCTTATGTTTGAGGTCAGCGTTTCGCCATGCAATATATCACTGTCCATTGGCGTTGGAGGCATTAGCTTGTAGCGAATCAGACAAGATATTTCTAAGGATAATGCTTCCTAATAGGCATAGCAAGTGAGCTTCTGGGTCGATTATGTCTGATTTTGAAAACTACGAGGATGTCCAGTGAACGTCGATATGCAATTTCTTGATAACACAACCAAGTAGATCATAGACTAATATATATTATCCTAAGCTAATTCATAAAAAAGTCTGCTCTATTTTCCTTGTTTACAGCATGCCGTATCATAGGTAACTGTTGAAGACACTATGGTTACATCACCAGGGATGAAAAGCACAAACATGACGGCTGTTCTAAAATTTGGCAAAAATCTCAGGTTATCAGTAGGGGATTGAAATATTTTTTTTGTTTTTTAGAGACAGATGTCTAATATTCCTGTGAGGTTCATTCACTTTGACCTGCCCCTCAACGAAGCATATTCCCTTGACTCTGTCGGCAGACATGGATTTGGTGAGTAAACGGGAAGTTGGGCAAAATGTCTGCAAGTCACTTGTTTTTATTTGTTTGTAGCTATGATGGTATTCAAATAGTCAAGCTGTGCTGTTGCATGATGCTCTGTTGTTGTTGCATGGTGCTCTGTTGTGCTGTTGGATGATGCTCTATTATATAGTTGCATGATGCTCTGTTGTGCGGTTGGATGATGCTCTATTATATGGTTGGATGATGCTCTGTTGTTGCTCTGTTGTGCAGTTGGATGATCCACATTTATCTGCCTGTTTATTTTTTAAATGGAATAGAATTTTTAACTGCACTTTATTGATTTATAAATGATCCACATGAGTTTTGTTGTTACCATTGAAATAGTTCTCACAAAGTACAGCTTAAAAACAATCATGTGGATCTTTCTTATTACCCCTGCAGCAATGGAGATTGGTCCACAGGCCCATGGACTTGTCAGATCTAACATTTTATCTGCAATGCAAGATGGCGTCCAGCACATGTTAGACTGGGTGCGACTCTTTAACTCTGGTACGTGACCTTCAGACCACTTCTCAACATTAAGATATCAATAGTCTCCCCATGCTCACACTTAACACACATTCAGATATGAATACTCTCCCCATGCTCACACTGTTAACACACATTCACATATAAATACTCTGCACACGCTCACACTGTAAACACACATTCAGATATGAATAGTCGCCTCTCGCTCACACTGTAAACACACATTCAGATATGAATAGTCTCCACATGCTTTGTTAACAACACATTCAGATTTGAATAGTCTCCACACGCTCACACTGTAAACACACATTCAGATATGAATACCGTAATTCCGCAAATAAAAACCGGTAGTCAATTAAACGCCGGGCCTCTGATAGTGGCCAGGGGGATGGTCAACACGGACAAATAAAGGCCGGGGGAATATTACGTTTGGATAATCTCCTATAGGTGCCTTTCATATAATGTGCTTTCCACTTAAGCATAATGTACATTTCTATCACTTTAATAGATTCAACAATATATTCATGCTATTTTTGGATTATGGTACTTCTGCTCCTGCGTACTGCCGCTCTGTAGTTTTTTTTCCAAACTTAATTTAGCACAAGTTATGCTACTCACTACAAGGTTGAAATGCTAACTCAGGGTAGTCGCAACTCGGGTTGGACGGAACATTTACGGAATGCCAGCTCGCGGGAGCAGGAAATAGTATCGGTAAGTATAATTGTCCTACTGGTATTTCAGTCAATGCGGCTGTATGTTTTAATCAGCTTGGTGTTGTTTGTATTAACGTACTGGTAGATGGCAGTAACTACATTGGAAATAACATGGCTCCCATTCAGTGCAAGCGATTGAATCTTCAACAACTTTTTTCAACTACGTATTGGATTTGGAACGGTTACAAGAAGTGTTGAGATTGCAATAACAATGTCATGCAGCAATAAAAGGCAAACTGGAACAAGGATTTACACAAAAATATAGCCAATGATACTTATCAAACAGAGGGAATCAGAAGGCCTGCCTCTAACAAAAGCCTGCTTCAAATAAAAGCCGGCTGCCTTCTGCAGTAGAGGTAAATAAAGGCCCCGGTCTTTATTTGAGGAATTACGGTAGTCTCCATACGCTCACACTGTAAACACACATTCAGATATGAATAGTCGCCACACGCTCACACTGTAAACACACATTCAGATATGAATAGTCACCACACGCTCACACTGTAAACACACATTCAGATATGAATAGTCGCCACACGCTCACACTGTAAACACACATTCAGATATGAATAGTCTCCACACGCTCACACTGTAAACACACATTCAGATATGAATAGTCGCCACAAGCTCACACTGTAAACACACATTCAGATATGAATAGTCGCCACATGCTCACACTGTAAACACACATTCAGATATGAATAGTCGCCACACGCTCACACTGTAAACACACATTCAGATATGAATAGTCGCCACACGCTCACACTGTAAACACACATTCAGATTCTCTCTTTCTCTCCATTTCACCACCCATCTCTCTTTCTCTCCCTGGTTCACCACCAGTCTCACCTATCTTTGTCTCACCACACGTCTAACCTCCTCTCCCTGGTGCACCAACAGTCTCACCTTTTCTCTCTGGTTAACCACCAGTCTCTCCTTCTCTCCCTGGTTTACCACCTCTCTTACCTTCTCTCCCTGTCTCACAAACTATCTCCCCTCCTCTCCCTGGTTCACCAACCATCTCACCTTCTCTCCATCTCTCCACCCATCTCACCTTTTCTCCCTGTCTCACCACCCATCTCACTTTCTCCCGGTTTCACTCGGCCACAAAGGGACGCAGTTTGAAGGAGGAACTGTGGAAATATACACCATGGTGAAGAATGTACACTACCCTAGAGATCCAGAGACGTGCGGCCTCTCAGCTGCCGTTCATCCCCATCTACAGGTATACACCCTGGAGGTGCAGGTGGCCCAGGAGCTAGAGCATCTGACTAGTAACCAAATGTTTTCTAGGTCAAATCCCAGAGTTATTATTATTATTTTTATAATTATTAATTTTGTTCATATTTTCACGTGGTTTGTCTAATACACCCTAATTGTTTGCTGCCTAATTCCATTCAATTGTTTCAACACCTTTCCAACATGACACGGTGACATTTTATTTGGATCTGTGTGCGCATAGACAAAAATACTATTTAATTTATTATGGGATTACATTGACTATATCTTTACTCTTCATGTTCCCTCTGTCTCTTTTCATTCCTTCTTTAACTCCTGCTCACCTTCTCCAATGTACCTCCTTTCCAAGGATCGGGACTTCTGCCTCCTCCGCCCCGGGGACCCACTGTTCAAAACTTTCTCTGGGGAGACGGTGAATTACAAAGGAACTGAGCCCCTCTACCCATTCTTCATCAACGAATGTGCTTACTATGAGAAAGGCGTAGCGCTCTCCTTGGCCAGAAGGAGAAGCATAGCAATACCGTCCATCCGATCAGAGAGGGACAGAAAACCGAGAAGGTGTATGACTGCAGAAGAAACTGAGGAAGAAGATGAAACTGAGGAATCGGAAGAAGCTAATGGGTTATGGAACGGAGAGTAATTTACAATCGTATTGCAAATGAGCTCATATTTCATCAAAAAACTAGCTCATATTTTAAGAAAATCTCATACCTCAGGAATAAGATGCACTGATCAAATGTTATGAACTTCAAATAATAAAATTATTTATTAAATTGATTTGCTGATAAAAGCCACACACTCCCACAGTAGGAGATTGCTAGCTCACAATTCAACATTTTCTGTATTTGTTTCTTACTCCCAAGATATATCTTCGGTTATAATCAAATACATTTACAATATATTTACTTTCATTCATACAACATTTTCTATACAAACCACACAGGAGGCAGAGGGAACATCAGGCTATTGTGTGTTTGACTTGCCAGGCAGAAAATAACAATATCTGTTTTAGTGCTAGAACTTACAGCAGTTCAAAAAGGCTCAACTCATCAGTGATTTTGTTGAAGTTTGCGTACTAAAACCTAATTTCTTTCATAAATATTGTTGCAAGTCACACCTCATCAAACACTGACCCATCTACACCTGGATCTTAAATGTGTACTTAATGCTGATCTAGTCCACATTCTGATTGTGCACATACTTTTAGATTGGTTTAGATCAGTGGTCACCAATCCTGGTCCTGGAGAGCTACCATCCTGTAAGTTTTCACTTCAACTGCAAATAATGTAGCTAAATTCAGCTCATCATCCAGCTAATTAGTAGAATTGAAAATAGTCTGGGTGGTAGATCTTCAGGACCAGGATTGGTCACCACTGGTTTAGATGATTAAAATCAGTTTTTAGTATTAACAAACAAGATCAGGTCAAAACACATGTAAGATGCAGGTATAAAGCAGGCCACTGACAGCTGTCATGTATCTGCAGATCTATTCTGGTTCATGGTCAATATCTGACAACAGTTATTATTCACTTAACAGTACACTCCTGAACAAACCAATCAACTAAAGTCAGTTGAATATATGCAGCATTGATTGCATTGCAAAGCACTTATAGATATTAATAATATTAATGGAATATGCTTAGAAAAATGATATTTTCATATGGCCACATACATTCTCAAACAAATAAACTATCCTTAACAATTCACAGTGCCATTCAAGTGACATTTACAGAAATATTTAAAATAAATACAACTAATTAAAACAAAAATACATACATGGATTAAAATAACAACTTGTAAATGCAAAATCTAAATTAATAAGTTACATATCTAAAATAATAAAGAAATATGCAAACTTGATAACAAAAAAAAATCACAATCGCACCAAATTCTGTTAAGTGGGTGTAACACACAAGAGTCTGAAAGGGGTTGGGTTGAAATGTTAATTTACTATATACTTCCTGCATGACTGTAATTAAAAAGGGAATTCAATTCTGAATGGGACCCTGCATTTTTTAAAATATTTTGACAGATACATTCATCAGTAAAAATTTAATAATAAACAGGAAAAATAAATTCTCTTCAACATAACAAATTGCTAACAAAATATCCATAACATGGTTTAGTAGTACCATCCTTACCGAACAAACATAAACACATTTTCCTGTGTCTGATGAGGAAATAAAATATCCCTGACATGTTCAACATGCACCACAGGCTTTTCTCTAGTGTTGAAATTCATAGGGCCTAATAATTTCAATTAATTTATGTCTTCTTACAAACCATAATTCAGTAAAATCTAGACATTTGTTGCATGTTGCTTTATATTTTTGTTCAGTATAGTAACAGTAGAAACAAAATGATTAATGATGAAATGTTTGATCAAAAGGAATTATTGTTGATGTCTCCAAAAACAGATTTTTTATAAATTCAAAATATTTGCAGGTTTTCCTCGTTAACCAACATAGTTATGAAAATGAGTCGTGAAATGGTTTAACTTCATTTAAGGGGGTGTTTACTTCAAATAAATGTGGAAAAAATGAAAGTGGCCAAAAATAGAGATACACGGTTCAGCCAACAGCATGTAGCATTTACTTTTTCAGTTTGACTTGACAAGCTTAAATATTTGCACTGATGTTCAATCACAACTGACATATTTTGTTCCTGAACGCTTATATTTTCAAAATGCAGTCCTAAAATACAGCTCTGGAAAAAATGTATTTATGAATTATTTACAAAAATTAAGAGAGCAAAATCATCACTGTCTCTGGTTTTATATTGATAGGTATGTGTTTGGGTATAATAAACAAATTTGTTTTATTGCATAAACTACAGGTACTGACAACATTTCTACCAAATTCGTATGAAAATACTGTCATTCCGAGAGCATTTATTTGCAGAAAATGTCAAATGGTCAAAATAACTAAAAAGATGCAGTGTTGTCAGACCTCGAATAATGCAAAGAAAATAAGTTAATATTCATTTTTAAACGACACAATACTAATGTGTTAACTTAGGAAGTCTTCAGAAATCAATATTTGGTGGCATATTGACCGAGCTATTGATGGCGAGTGGGTATATTACAGTCGAGTGGAATAAGCTCTATATGGGACTTATTTACTGTTCGTGATATCTGCTTGTTATTCTAACCCAGTGTTTTTCAAAGTCTAGTCCATTCTAAATTGCCCAATCAGACAACACTGGTTCTTCTCTGACTCATTAATCCAAATGCTTAGGACTATGTTTAGGCTACTATTTAAAAGGGGAACAATGACGAATATTATTTGCCTATGTATCTAAATTGCTTTAAGTTATTTGTCTTGCTCATCAGGCAGCTCTCTCACTTAGAGAGAACAGGGTCAGGTTAGCACGAGATCTACTGAAGATTATGGCTTTGTCCACATGATTGCACTTATTAAAACTTTGTAAAATAACTTTATATATATATAATTATATTATAATTTGTCATTGTTATACTTTATCGATTTCTGAGGAAATTTTACTTTGTCTACTCATTTAGTTTTTATATTGGCTAGATTATTCTGTTAGAAGATGACAAATTCCTATGCACATTTCCTGAAACTGCCTTTCGTCGGCAAGTCAAGAAATAATTACTTTGATCATAAGGAAAGTAAATGTAGCCTATCTGGCAATGCACATGCAAACTGCACAGCAGTATTTTCTATATTTTTGCTTCGGGTTTGGCCTTCTGAATGCAACTTTGTCCAAACAGTTGTTCAGTTGCAGATGGATAGAAAAATTCTGCCTGGCTATGGTTCCCAACCAGGGGTACTAGGACCCCTGGTGGGGCAGTAACCAAAAACGTTTGGGAACCACTGGCCAGGGTGTTTATATGGAGGTTTGAGAAAGTGTTATCATAAAAAACAGAAATCACAGAAATTAAAAAAAGTGAATTTGCCAAAAAGTAAAACAGATTTTACAGGGCCCTAGTAAAGCTTATCTACATCAGACAAAATAACCGCTGTGTATTTTTAGTTTAGTTTTAGTTTGTTGAAAATATGTTCATCTTTCCAATAGTAATTAGAAAATTAAAAAAATTGCCATTTATTACAGTTTTCCAAACCTTCATTTGACTTTATTTTTTAACTAGCTATGTGAAATTAAAATAGATTTTTTTATCTGAATGTAAGTAAATAATTAAATACAAATACTAATCTTGGTTATTTTGGTGATCATAACAGGTTATAACAGGTATGTGATGGTAATACTGCCAATATTGAGAAAATGTATGTTGTATTATATTATGGTGACAAACAGAAATCATGTATTATGTTAATACCCTTACATAATTTTCCTAACATTATTTGTATGTATTTGCAAACACCTTTTTTCATGACATTTGGGTCACGATAGTTTGTCATTTTGAAAATGTGGGTTGCCGAAAAAGTTTGTAAAACACTGTTCTAACCAATGGTAATGTTGGTTTCTGGCTCACACTGTTGCCCGCTTCGGCACTAGACTCTTACTGATCTGAAATAACTGGATAGGCGTCAGAAATTTGTTCCTTAGACCTATCCAGCTGAACAAGTTTTGTGGGGCTACTGTTTGAACTGGGCCTATTCAGACAGAATTACAACTAGATTTCTCAGCAACAACAAAATCAGTCAAAACAATTTTGGGTTAGTCTAAGGAATTAGCAGTTAGCAATGCAGTTATGGCTAGGGTATTGTTCAAAACCCAATTGCAAGACGATACTTTGTACAAATAGACAGATTTTACGGCGCCATGTCTACAGAAGCTTGCAGGAACTGACAGATGGCCTGAAACTAGCAGGCCTGCCAGTTTCCCTATGCTACCCTGTAGGCGGCCATGCGATAGTAATTCTGGCTGTGGCTGCGTGCCACCCACACCAGAAGAGCGGCGGCCATCATGTGCAAAGGGGAGGAAATGAGGGCTAGATAGAGGGACCAGCCCAGGGAGCCATCCACCTTGTCTGGCAACACAGAGACCCTGTGGAGCAGATCCATCCCTGCCAGGTAGCAACACACAGTAGCAAGAGAGCACAGCCCTGTCGGGAGTTACAGGATAGGTCAGTATACAAGGCAGTACCATCTCCTGGGGAACCTCGGCTGCCTCACAGTTTTGTTGTTGCCCTTAACTAGCTCACCTGATTCAAGCAACCAAGGTCTTCATCATCAGATGAAAAGTTGTTTCAGGTGTGCTAGCTCTGGGATACAAATTATACATCGAACTGCTGGGGGCCCCAGGAAAGGTTTGAAAACCACACATTTTGTAAACCTACATTAATTCTAAATGGTTATGAAATCCAGAATTTATGCTGAAAGTATAAAACTATGTTCTCAAAGATGGTACTGGTTTTAATTACACAAAATTCATCAGTAAACTATAGCACTCCTTTATCCATGGTACCTTGCCCTTAACTAACCTTCTGAAATCATTGATGGAGAATTGAAACTACACCAAGTTGAATAAGGATAACAGAATAGAATGGGGAGGGCAGGTAGCTTTGCATTTGTAGTGTGCAGGTTAAATAATACAAAAACATCTGAGTCAATTCCCTGAGTCCATTAAATTGTGAGAAAATGGCTGATGTTTCTTCCCGTGAGCGAGGCCCTTTAAGTGTCTCTATACCCCTGGGCCCGTATTCATAAAGATTCTAAGAATCCTCTTAGAAAACTCCTAATTTAGCTTAAAAACTTTTACGTAGGAGTCTTAGCTTAAGATCTATTCCAGACCCATCTAAGAGCAACTCTGAGCAAGGAAAAGACAAAAACTCTTATCTTAGGGAGGAGGCGGGGCTGACCCCGTTGCTATGTATGACACAATCTTTTGAAGACTGTGATTGGTTGGTTGTCCAAGAAGGAAACAACTGAGCGATTTTAAGTATTCCGTGAAACTGTCACGGATTTAGAAGTTAAGGATCTGTGGCAGTTTCACAGAATTTTGGGCCATTCCGTGAAACTGCCACAGAGTTTGAAGTTAAGTGTCCGTGGTAGTATCACGTATTTCGGAGATCACGTTGAAGAATTCGGATGTGGGTTCCATCAATTACTCCGACAACAAGGCTGCTATATTCATAAATGCAGTTTTTTATGCCTGCAAGGTGGGAATGTCCAGTGGAAAGGAAATGCACTGCGACACAATAAAAAGGTTCTGAAAGTGCTGTAATTGTTTGTGTGATCACTCTGATTACAGAAGGTTGTGACAGACCCAAATCATCACTGCTACATTGTTGCCTTTTCCCAGTTGCCAAATATCTTAATATAGCTAGTGATTACTTTCATTTCTGGCACTATGACATTTCTGCACTGTGTCGGAGATGTTACCGTGTCTCTAATAAGATCGGTCACAAACATGATCCCTGCACGATCTAATCTATAGCGTATTGACTCACTGTCATTCATTGTCTGCAACACATTTCTTCTCCCTCTTCGTAATTCCGCCATCTTCTCCTCTACTGAAGGAACTCTTAAGCCTCTTAAAAGTCCTCGTCTGTACTCCTACCAATTTTGGACTTAGGACCTCTTTTAAAAGTTAAGATGCTTTCTGAATTACTTTTTTCTTTACTATGATTTTTTTTTATTTAAAGAGTAAACGCCCACATTTCTAAGAATTTTCTTAGAATTTTCTCACTAGGAGCTACTCTTTGCATTAAGATTCTTTATGAATACGGGCCCTGGTAAATTACTCAAATTTAAGTGTTTGTTAAATCACTCACCTGCCAGCAGGTGAAGCATTCCGATCCCAAGAGTCGGTGTGAGACTGTGGCAGAGGCAGGCGCAGAACCCGACCAAGCCCCCCAACACCACCAGGCCCAAGGATAACAGCGGGAGAAGGAACTGGCACCTCCACAGATCTGAACACAGCCGGGGCTTAACGTTACAGGCAGTACAAACAATTCACATACGAAACCATAAGCAACGTACATCAGAGAACTCACAATCCCTGACACTGAGTCTGAACAAAATCAGATGCCAGGCATGAGTTATTTATGCTTCTCACAGACTGTATTCATTCATGACACATTAATTACTGAGAGAGAGAGGGCCCGACTGTTTCTGAATGGCTACCGAAAGAATGCATTGTCTTCCTCACGTCCTAGTTCCTACTGGGTTGGAACCAAACCCTGCATGCTTTCCAAGTCTGCACTTGGAGGTCCTGCGTATAAGATATGTTGCTATGTACTTTTATAGCCTATCACAAATAATTTACATGTAATACACAGACTTACATGTACGCAGCATGTCCTCGCCGCTGTTGTGGTTGCCTGGCTCTTTGTACTTCGGGGTGAACTGCTGTGGTAAGGTGAAACTCACACACTTCATCACCATGTTTGCATCTAAAGCGGCGAAAATTAAATAATATAAGTTAATAGAGCTGAGCAAAGCATGGATTTGTGTCCCTAACTCATTTTGAACAAATTCAGTGTTATCCTTGTTTTTGAAAAGAGGTTAATCATACCTGTATCCTTGTACCATTGGGCATGGGCTGGCACCAGCACGCAGCGCCACCAGAGGCCCATGGTGCCGTTGAGACGGAAGAGCGTGTCGCTGTATGTCTTCTCGTCGAATTCCCCGTCCATAAATTCATCGTGAAGTGACCGAAGTTCCGAAACGTTAGCCTCGCCGCGTACTGGGGGACTTGTGTACTGGTACCAGTGCTGCGTCCCAACCGCTACAGACAGGTACACAGTCGCTAGCAAGCTAAGCACACCGCTGATAACCAATGCTGTGGCGTAACGGTTGTCAACCATTTTTTACCAACGGAGAGACGCGTCAAATGGGAGATTAAAGGATTCGCCCTATCTGATTATAGCCACACAGTACTGGCGGCGGTGCCCGATTATTTGCATGTAGTTTAATACCTGCGCCAAAGACACGGCTGCAGGAAATTCTGCGATGTAATTTTATCCGATACGCTCAAACATGGCTATTATCCCACAGATAGTTACATTGCCTGCAACACGCATTCACTGCCACCCTTGATGCTTTCCTACACTGTTTCGACACGGTGGGTGTCCCTCCCGGGCGCAGCGTTGATGGGCCATCTGTTCACTTGTCCCACTTCTTTCAAACCAGTGTGCTCCGACGATGCGACAGATGGGAGTACCCAGCCTGCTCTATAACCTCTTACAACAACTAACATAGCCTACTGTTAATTTACTTATAGGAAATACAACGCTCCTCATAATTTTTCCTTACACGTTACACATCTATATTTACATAACAAGGGAATGCACCGACGAACTTTAAGCTGGGTGAAAAATGATGGTAAACACAAATCCATGCGTTTTCCATTTCCGGCAAGCAACAATGGAATGCTGGGTATTAGAGTCCTTACCCGAAATGACTGTGTGTCGTTTGACGCTGAACGTTGGGAACCGAATCAGTTTGTCTTTACAAAAACAGTTTGTCTTTACAAAGTTTGTCTTTACGAATCAGTTTGTCTTTACAAAAAACGGAGATCTCTTTGTCTTATCTCTGCATTATAAAAATAATATTAGGCTACTAATATTAATTGTAATTCAAGAAACACTTTAAATCAATTAAATCCAATGTCCTAAAGGCAGTAATGAAATATGATGATTTATTTACCATATGGAAGTTGACTGAG
>JACXGM010005038.1:0-14551 GCA_016801145.1 Umbra pygmaea
AATTGAAGCCATTATATTGTTATGTTTTGTGCTTGATTGTAAAAGAAAAATAAATGTTTTGGGTTTACTGTACTTTGTTGACGTTAAAATGTATTTAAAAAATATGGTATCGAAAAAAGTATCGTTAAGGAACCGGTATCGAAACTGAGGTATCGAAATTGGCACCGGATCAAAAGATTTTGAACGATGCCCAGCCCTAATTCAGATACATACAGACCTCGCCCCCTCGGCTCATACTTTGCAGTGCTGTTCTGTCCGCCCGTATGAGAGAATTCCTCGAGCTCAATGAGAGAGTCTGGAATATTCTGGTGGAACAAAGTCTCCATAAACACAATCACGCTTGATTCCCTGTATTCGTAGCACATCCTGCTATTGATCATCTATTTTGCTTTTCAATGATCTTACGTTATCTAGTTTAATACAAGGCAGTGGTGGTCTGTTACCTCTGTCTGAGGCACTGGCGTATCCTACGCTGTCTGCCTTTTGCCGGTTGTACTTTAACATCCTCTGGAAGATCACTAAGTAAAAGTGATTCCATGGAACGATAGGTACCAGAATCACTCCTTGTGCAAAAGTCACCATGGTGTTTAGCCCAATATACACTTGTAGCGGTCACACGACACAGACCAATAGATGTTAAACAATAAAAACAATAAAAACTCTTAAATAGGCATAAAAGCAGCAGCACAAGTCCAGGTCGCAAACAGAACAGCACCCCTGAACCGAATTGAGTGCTTCCTAATCTGTGAAAACGACTCAGAACGATCAGCACTGTAAGGGAGTAAGAATAACTTACCCAGGCCATACTTTACATCCTTCTTAAGATTCACTGTGGTAATCTCTCTCTCTGGGGACAGCAAGGCATTCAGCTTCTTTTTCAGGGAATCTGGGTTAAATACCAAGGGAAAGTTTGGTTGGCTGGAATTTACTTCAAACCAATGTTGACAGTCTTTCTTTGAAATATTCAACCTGCAAATGTGCACTTCTTCTGAATTCTGAAAGTTGAAAGCATACAGTGAGGTGATCAGCATGGTGGTGGTTGTAGCCAAGACATGTGAGCTTTTTGGATCCTGGTTTAAAGAGCTACTAAACAAAACTCTCTAAGTGTTTTTAAGTTAGAATGTTTTTGCATGCTTTGCAAGCAAATACATTTCATATTTAATAATTGTATCAAATAAAAACTAAAAGTTTTTTTAAAAGTTTTTTTTACAACTGCAGAAACCTAAGAATCAACCATGCTGCATGTTATGTAGAGACTGTTGGATGCTATTACACCCTAAGACCAGTAGGGGGCTCTATTGTATTGGTTATGAAGAGTTTACCGAGAGTGGGGAGGGGCAGTAGCCTGGCTCCACCCTCCTACATACTTCATATTCCTATTGAACATAGGGAGTGGCTGAGAATGATGAGGTTGATGTCCTGAGCTAGTTTGAGTGTAGTACGTCACGACCAAACGTTAGCGATTCCCAATCCTGGATCCTCATTTATTAAACTGTACATAGAGTTCACTTGAAAATAATGTGTACGAACCACAGGGTGAGCATCCGGTTTGGCAAATTGACGCAAATGAGCAAGAGCCTTAAACCTGCATTATAACTGAATTCCAGCTGGGGGCAATACGTCTCCTTGCAAAAGAAATCGGTGTCTGTAATAATCTGTGAACGAGAGACATAATATACTTGATTTATTACCTCAGTAAATTTTCATAATGAGTATATGGTCTCAATTGCAAGATTTAAGCCTTCTGCAATTTATCATGATGTTGATTTTTTTAATTATGGTCTCGTTGATTTTAAAATAGGCGATAAAGCAAAGGGGCGTTTAGGGCGTGGTTATGGCGTTCGGTTGTACAACAAGACACTAAAAGGAGTTGGCATTTCACTTTTTTCTGGTAAGTAACGTTACATTTTGTTTTACATAATGTTTTAATACTGTTTTTCGTTAGCATCACAATTAATATCTGTTAGCTAGCTAGATTACTCCTCCCTCTCATCTAAAATTATCACATCCGCAATAGGTATGCTCATATTGACAGTTTAACCGTTAAACAAAAGTCAAACATTTGACCGATTAATACTATCAGTTAAACGGTTAAGAACTTGTTTTTTTTACGTATATATAGCCTATATTAGTTAAATCACTTGGCGTGTTGACACGTGCAACCAGCGCCTGGCGCTTTGTTTTGAAAGGTGGGGAGATATAGGTAATGAGGAGCAAAATATACTGGCTGCCTGTTTTGCGTCTGCAACGCGTTCTTCATTTAAAATGACAACCCTTGAACATTTATGATGACTGTGATATTAACTTGCGCTTTCATTTTTTCCTGTACAGAAAGGTATAACGCTATCATATTGGGAAGCATATATTATTTTATCGGCTATAATTCATCATGCTCCTGATCCATCATAGCCGACAAAATAATTTTACCTTAAAAACAACACACAGTGATTGACAACACACACTTAACTCTCTATTTTCGGAGAGGACCGTAATGGTAATTTCAATTAAATGGGTGCGCTCGGCAGATACTGTATAGTTAGTAACATAACGCATAGCAAGCGTTATCAACATTTTGTTATGTTTTAATGAAATACAGCCCTTATTTGCAGTAGGCCTCCTGTAAGCAACAACCTTGTTCCAGATCAGGCACGTGCACACATAGACATCAAAGGGGGCTTGAGCACCTGCCCTTTTTATTCCTGGAGAGAAAGTGCCCTTTTTGTCTTGGGTGCATTTTTATTTTTGAAAAAATAATATGTATTCCTGTTTGCGCACAGCTTCCCTGTCAAACAAATATTTTTATTGAATAGTGTATCTAAATATCAGGTCAGGAGTTCTGAAGCATTCCCTACCTCTCTCTCTCTGGCATTCCACCGCTACTGTCAAATGGAAAGTTAATATGACTTGTTCGCAGGTCTCGCAAAACATTGGAGAGGCTGCTTCGCGAGAGGTGGCTACGCATCAATCACCTGCTTATATTTGGCACGTGTTTAGTTGGAAGATGGTGGCCAAAGCAGAGGAATATGTGCGCGAGCAATTGGAGGCAAATCACCCGTGGCCTCAAGTTCAGTCTATGTTTTCACTCCAAGACGTCAAAAAGAATAGTTCATAATCATGATGCATGCTGTGTGCACAAAAACAAACTGACATCTCAACATACAAGAATTCCAGCTCAAACCTGAAAAAACATGTAGCGGTAAGTGTCACAATGATGCCTATATTTGAACACTATTAACAGTAATTTAGTAACTTTGGGCACTTTTCCCTTATTGTAATATTAATTCACACACTGTCCGAGTGTTTTTCCTCATGCGCTCTTGTGCAAGCAATGACAAATCTTGTACACACGTTCACAAACAAACGTACATTTTCATATCCTTTTTTTCAGAAAACCTAAACAAATTGAATAGCCTAATGTGAGGTCTTGCATTTGTACACAGATCCGGACAGACACCTCACTAAAGTGTAGAAAATACATACAAACAAAAATGGGAATGTATTTTATTCGTACCCAAAGAATGCATATACTTAAAAATATAGGAACAAAGTATGTTTTAAAAGGAAGAGCTCTGGTTAGTCCGGCACACCATTCATTAATGTTATAGAAGTTCATTTACTGAACCGAAACATAGGATCTTGATAAAAATGTATATTTTTTGCAAATTAACTCATATATATATATATATATACAGTCGTATGCAAGATTTTAGGCACCCCTGACAATTTCCATGATTTTAATTTGTAAATAATTGGGTGTTTGGATCAGCAATTTCATTTTCATCTATCAAATAACTCAAGGACACAAACATGTTCTGGTAGTGAAATGAGGTTCATTGTATTAACAGAAAATGTGCAATATGAATCAAAACGAAAATAGACAGGTGCATACATTTGGGTGCATCCAATCATTTAAGGTGGCCAATTGCAAATTGTTCTCTTTAACTCTCTAAACAGTGAATACATGGGGGCCTCAAAACATTTCTCAAATGACCTGAAAGCAAAGATTGTAAGCAGAACAATGAAACTTTCAAGGAGAGTTATGTGAAAGCTCTCCAAGTAGTCTGAAATTCAGGGTTTTTGCTTCTTATCAATCAGATCGAAAGTAACTAGTAACTAACTACTTGAGTAATTTTTCATCTAATACTTTCTTACTCTTACTCAAGTAACTTTTACGGTTGCTACTTTTTACTTTTAATTGAGTAAATATTTCCATAAGTACTTGTACTTTTACTTGAGTACAGATTTTGGCTATTCTACCCACCTCTGGATGGATGCCTCATGAGCTACTAGTAGGGTTGCCAACCGTACCGTATAATACGAAATCGTCCCGTATTTGACACACAAAAGTCTTGATCCGTATTGAACTGATACGGAACGCACTTTGTTCCGTATTTTTGAGAATCAATTCAGTGCAAATCAATGACAGATATACATAGATTCTAATATAGGTCAGACAGACTATGAATGAACGAAGACCTGTTATAATGGCAAATTCAGGGACTATCATAGGCTGAGGCCACCCACGCCCCCTTAGCGGGCTTTGATGTGTAATGACGTAGAGTTTGCTCATTGGTCGCACGTCACTGGCGCCCGCGCCATTGGATGTGGAGTTGCCGCAGCGCAGCCTATGAGCGAGCCAGACGCTCAATGTGCTAGCTGTGCAGCTGTAAATGCGTTTTACACATAGACAGTAGTTTTACATTTAGGCTTCAGTAAATCGAGGAAAGTACATTTGTAGGCTATGATGAGAAAAACTTAAAAATATTATTTTTTGCACTGGAAAGAACATTCTAGAAGTCTTATTCTATTGAATAAGTTCGCACAAGGCTACAGAAAACTGCAGCAACAGCCCTTTTCAGTTTAGAGTGAATATTTGTGTTGATTTTAAAGTGTTATGTATTCTGATAACACCAAAATAATTTAAATGATGTAGTGCCTTGTGCAAAAATAAACAATTTATTAGTAAAACATGCCCATGGTTTCTGTGTGAACTGATTATTTTGTAGACATATTTTAAAAAAGGAAGTCAGAGTTGTGTTAATATGTATAATGTTTTGTTATAAAAGTTAAAAAAATAATACGTAATTATGAGAAGTGCCCTTTTTTTCACTTGAGCCCCTGCCCCTCAAAATGTCTGTGCACGTCCCTGTTCCAGATTGTCACCGACTGTTTTCATTCTATAATTTGACCACTCGGTAAACACTGCATCAAGGCTACTTTCCTTTGATTGAAAACAGATAGTGAAAACGTCTACGACAAATTTTCGGCTACAATATTTTGGTTGGTGTGGAATTTACGCCAGTGTAGTTTGGTGAAACCAAACATCGACACAGCTTTAGTATGAAACAAACTAGTTTCATTGTATCGTTTAGTGTGGACTTTGCACCCGAGTGAACTTATACGCAAAGCTGGTGCACCCGGCAGCTGTTGTTGATCTGTTCTGTATGCTGTTTAGACATTAAAACAAATCCGTGAATTTGTTTTTGTATATTTAACGGGTTACAGACACTCGTCAAATAATTTTTTTATTTAAAGCCAATTGAATCTTATAATCTTATCAGTTAACGGTTAATAATCGGTTACCGAGTTCCGGTCGTCAGTCAGAAAAATTACCCGAAATGAGCATCCCTAATCTGCAACAAAGATGTCTGCGCCCGTAACGACAAATTCGATGACCAAAATCAGATATTAACAAACCAATGGGTGAAGTCACACATGGCTCCATCCAGTAATATACAATATATGGTACGAGCGAAACAGAAAGTGCATGTGCACAAAAATATTGGGATTTATAAAACAGTGCGCATAATTTCGTAACAGTTTCAAGTGTGGTAATTGCACTGATTGTTATTGACAATGATTATCACATTGAAAGTTGACAATGATTATCACATTGACAGTTATGCGCTAAGAACATGTGATAACATAAGAAACTGTGCACTCATATCTGTCAGACTAAGGCAACAGCATCATTTTTTACCTAATTTGTCCTCACATTTAGCTTATTATTTATGACAATACATTTCATCACATGCAAGACGTGTTTAATGTTTACATATACAATCAAATATGATTCCCGATTATACTACAAAATATTTGAGTGTTTATTTTGCAGATCTCATTTTGTTGGCTCTTTTTCCAAAATCACGTTTTTTGTGTGAACTCCAGGGAACTCTAACATATAAAGTGAGGTTATATTTGAATATATCTTTCACTTATTTATCAATTTGAAAGCTTTTCTATATATTCATCCTATTGCCAAGTTGCCAAAAGAGTTGCAGTTTCTAATTAGGGTTCAACCACGAAGTGGTAGAACCCTATTGTTTGTGTGTTGAATAGTTATTATTAGGGTTCAACCGCGAAGTGGTAGAACCCTATTGTTCTTGTGTTGAATGGTTATTATTATTAGGGTTCAACCACAAAGTGGTAGAACGCTATTGTTTTTGTGTTGAATGGTTATTATTATTATTATTAGGGTTCAACCACGAAGTGGTAGAACCCTATTGTTTGTGTGTTGAATAGTTATTATTAGGGTTCAACCACGAAGTGGTAGAACCCTATTGTTCTTGTGTTGAATGGTTATTATTATTAGGGTTCAACCACGAAGTGGTAGAACCCTATTGTTTTTGTGTTGAATGGTTATTATTATTATTATTATTAGGGTTCAACCACGAAGTGGTAGAACCCTATTGTTTGTGTGTTGAATAGTTATTATTAGGGTTCAACCACGAAGTGGTAGAACCCTATTGTTTTTGTGTTGAATGGTTATTATTATTATTATTATTATTATTATTAGGGTTCAACCACGAAGTGGTAGAACCCTATTGTTTGTGTGTTGAATAGTTATTATTAGGGTTCAACCACGAAGTGGTAGAACCCTATTGTTCTTGTGTTGAATGGTAATTATTATTAGGGTTCAACCACAAAGGGGTAGAACCCTATTGTTTTTGTGTTGAATGGTTATTATTATTATTATTAGGGTTCAACCACGAAGTGGTAGAAGCCTATTGTTTGTGTGTTGAATAGTTATTATTAGGGTTCAACCACAAAGTGGTAGAACCCTATTGTTCTTGTGTTGAATGGTTATTATTATTAGGGTTCAACCACGAAGTGGTAGAACCCTATTGTTTTTGTGTTGAATGGTTATTATTATTATTAGGGTTCAACCACGAAGTGGTAGAACGCTATTGTTTTTGTGTTGAATGGTTATTATTATTATTATTTGTTGTCTGCCACGCCGGCTGAAATTCCCGTGAGCTGAAATGAGCTAGAAACATGAAACTTGGGGGAATAACTGGAAATGGTGTGCATGTGCTTCCATAAAAATATGAACCCAATCGGCCACATGGTGGTGCTGTAATTAAGGCTTTAAAATGTAAATTTTGAAAGGCCACGCCCCTCACACTGTAAGTCCGATTGACTTGAAATTTCTCACACAAGTGCAGCTCAGTGTGCTCTACAAAAAAGCCTCAAGGACCATTAAGGTCCGCCTATGAAATTTTTTGGCCATTTTCAATAAAAAAAAACACATTTTTGACATCTCCTCCTAAGCCGTAGCTCCAATTGCCACCAAAATTTCAGTGAATCATCATTGGACCAAGTTTATTAAAAATAAGATAAACCATGTTGATATCTCAATTACTTCAATTAAATGGCGCGTGATGGATGGAGGCTATTTCTTGTGTAAAAAACATCCTGTATTGCGCGCCACCGAATATAGTGCGCGTGGGGGGGTGCCGTTTGTAAAAATGTGCATATCGCGCTTGGTATATTCGCTAAAATTAGAGTTGTTCCGATACCAGTATCGAAAATGACTCCGATACTGCCGCAAATGCTGGCAGTGGTATCGGCGAGTACTGGAGTCCAGGCACCGATCAGATACCACGTCATTTATTAGAAATAGGAATCTATTTACTGATTAGCTCTGTTAGCTCTGACACAGTTCTTCTTCGCCGCTCTTAAAACAGTTGCGCTGTGCTGCCACCGGCAGCTGCTGTTTTAGAGGGGCGAAGAAGAATTGATCACCTGACGCCTCGGTAAAAGAAGCTAACATTAGCGCATCATCTCCGCAATTTGGCAGTACTTTAGTACTTTGGATGTACCCACCAGTAAGACGGCGACATGCAACATATGCAAACAATTTCGAGGGGTGGCACGAGTGTTGCAAATTTAAACACCAGCAACTTAATCAAACATTTTAAGACGTGTAACGCTAAAGAGCATGACAAATTTACCAAAGCTAAGTGGAAAAATAAGGACGAATTGCAGCAGCAAACTCTGGAAATTGCCTTCAAACTACGAAATACATTTCCCAAAAAACAGGCAAAAAGCAACAAAGTTAACCGACAAAATCTTGGAGTTTATTTCTGTCGTCACAAATGTGGGATTTCGCCATTTAATAGAGACAGAATGAGCTCAAGGATACCTACCATTAACACTATATAGAGATGCAAAACAACAAAACGATTCTCACCTACGACGTAGGCGTGCTCCGTATCCTCAATGGAAAATGAGTTAGACCCTTTTTGGAACCTCTTCAGACTACAGGCGGGAATGTGGCTACCCTGGGCTGCTGAGGAGCCAAACGACCTGCAGAAGAGCAAGAGTAGCCAGAGACAGGGAGAGGGAGAGGGAGGGAGGGAGAGAGAGAGAGAGGGAGAGAGAGAGGGAGAGAGAGAGGGAGAGAGAGAGGGAGAGAGAGGGAGAAAGAGAGGAAGGAAAGGCCCATTAACATGACTTAAACAACTCTTATTTTGTTCTGGGGTTACAAAAAGTATTCATTTTGTTGGATAAACTAACTAAATGTGGTCTGTGTGTAAAAACCCCAAAATGGTGCAATGTTAAAAGATTTCAGAGTCTTTTGAAGGAATTTTTAAAAGCATGCTTAACTCCCATTACTGAAAGAGTATTTAACCACTTTAGGGGTCTGCGTGGTGTAGTGCACTAAATCAGGACAGTCTACATCAGTGTTTTCCAAACTTTTTTTCAGTGACCCAAATTTTCAATATGACAAAACATCGTGACCCATAATGTCATGAAAAAATTCAGTGTTCCTATCATTTATATTTGTATGTAGGGATATTTCTATAATACATTAGTTGTAATTGTCACCAGAATAATAATACAACATTAATTTTCTCAATATTGACAGTATTATCATCACAGACCTGTGTTTTATAAAAACATGTTATAATCACCAAAATGACCAAAATGAGGTGGTTTTCCCATGAATATCAGATTACTTCTATTTATTTACTTACATTCAGATAAAAAATATAAATGATGCTGTTTTAACTAGCTATGCGAAACTAAAGTCAAATAAAAGTTTGGAAAACTGTAATAAATGGCAATCATTTTTGTTACTTCTAACAACCAGCACATTGGGTGAACACGTTTTCAACTTAGAGGTTATTTTGTCTGATGTAGGTAAGCCTTACTAGGGCCATATAAAAGCTGTTTTATTTTTTACCAATTCAATGAGCGAGACTAATGTTACTTCATGCGAGTTATATACGTAGACAAATTATTGATATTGGTCATTTTTCCCCTTTTAAATAGTAGCCTAGTCATTTTCACAAGCATTTGGATTAGTGAATGAAACTGAGAAAAACAAACATTGTGATTTTGGACAAGTTAGAGGGGACTAGACACTTTTATGACAATTTAATATTTTTTGCACATTTCACTCTATCCGTGGAAGTTCGCTTTTACAATTTTTAATGAAGTAATGTTACGCATTATTACATCATTCAGTGTATATACTGCACTTACAAATTCACAGCACTTTCAGAATAGGCAATATGCAGTGCTAATTATTAACATTATGTGAATATATTGGATTTTTAGGATTTTTTGTTGAATTGCACATTAATGTCTGGATTCTGCAATTCCGTCTGTGTTCTCCACAACGTGGAAATCATACTGCTTGACCTACCGTAGTGCTCAGATTAGTACACTGCCCCATGTGGCTGTGGAGGTGTACTGTCAAATATAATTGTCTATTTTAATCATGAAAGATAACCATGACACAATAATTATAAAAACATATTTGCAGACCCAATTTTATTCTCCCACGACCCACCGGTGGGTCGGGACCCAGACTTTAAAAAAACACTGGTCTAAATTATGATAGTCAGTGGTTTGAGCCTGACTATGCGTTCTCCATCTTTCCCTGGACCTCTAGAATGAGGCACTGCAAACTAGCATAGCGCAGCCTGGGATTTAAAGTAGATACGCCAAATCATCTATCTTGCCACGTCGCTCTCCCCTTGTGCGCAGTTCGGACAACTGTAAATGAAATCACATAAGTATAGTTGGTAAGCATAATCATCCTGTACATGATCTGACTAAAGGCTTCTGTGTTGGTTTCGCAGTGCGAGAAATAATTGACGGCTTGGCGACATGCGATTGGATGAACCACGTGCATGCCCCTCGCCATCCCAAATCTGTCCAAGGAGTTGAGGAAGTGCCGATAAGGCAGAGTTACTGGAAATAGGGAAGAGAGAGATGGGGGGAGTAATTCCACAAAAAATACTTAGCAATTTCTCTCACTGGTTGATGAAATGCTAAATAAATGAAGAGTCCACAAAATGCTGTCCCCAAAAACAGGCAAAAGATTCCTGTCTGGGTCTGTTCTATTCAAAGAAGCTCATGAGTAAAGTTTTTTTTTAACTATGCCGAATATATGTTGTTTCCAGAAAGCCCCACCCAAAGTCTACTGTGGGGGAGAGATGACAGGGGAAAACTGGCAGGATAAAAGAATGTGGTGTCAGCGCTGATCCATGTAGGCAGGCCCTCTCCTCCCCTCCTCCCTTGGAGGGCTCATTAAAAGAGTCAAAATAGAGAGAATGATCTTTATCTAGCAGACATGCTGATCTACAGGATATTAAATGGTAATTAGCTGCTGGATGTCGTTATCCTCTGCCCTGCTTGAACAGGAGTTCGGTCAGAATCCCAGAGCGGCTGTCTGCTGCCATAATAACCATCTTCATTCAAAAGCTCTTAAGGGAGCACCAGAATATGACACATAGTTGCTGCTAAGAATTAACCGCTGCCTATCAAATTTGACAGTGTGTGTGTAAAGGGGAAAGCCGGGACTCACAGGTCCTGCTGGTGGGCCACAGAGATGGAGTCAGTGTCTGAGCTGCCACAGTTGTGTGATGCGAGGAGCTGGCCACGAGCGTGGTTCAGTGAAGCCTGGCTAGAGAAGGGGAGTGGCCTGTGCTCTGGAGAGTCTGGCACCTGTGTAGATGAATAGATATATAGACAGACAACCTTCATTTTACTTACAATGTTTCATTTAGCTACTAGCGTAGCTGGGCGCTATCGACTTAATTTCATACTGCGGAAATAGTCTTGAAATGATAAAATAACAATAAATGCAATGATACATTTGAAAAGGAAGAAAAACACAGTTTTCTTTTAAAATGGAGTTTTAAGCTACCACTACTTGTTACATTTTTTTGCCAGAAATTGTCCCAAAACCTCATTATCATACATATTCAATGTCAACTACTTTCTTTGTTATAGGCAAATGATCACCTAAAAGCCTATGATAAATTATTGTTAATGACAATTCTCGGATTATCATCCAAAATTTAGCTCCTTATTAAAGCAAACTGTATAGCAAAAAAGATCATAAAACAACATTAAAAATAGTCCTTACACAGCCCAGGTTGTGGTGTGATCGGCTCATCATCAGCCGGTCATCAGACTTAGGATTGAGGCTGAGGCCCGAGTTAAACCCTGGGAACAGCACTTCATCCTGGGCATTGAGTTGGCCCACAGCTTTTTTATTTAGGGCAACCTAACATAAAAATGTATTATTGTTTTTGACAAACAACACATTAAAAGGACATTAAATATGACCCAAGAATGTTTTGAGGCCTGCGCAAGGGAGTTTATACATTTACCTCTGAGTAAGAGATTTGCTTCAGAAGATCAGGATCTGAAGGAGCAGAGCGGGCTGAGAAATTAGAGGCCAGGCTGGCTGAGCTGAAGGTCCGCCCCATCCCCTCCACCCCAGCAGGACTCAGAGAGGACTGCAGGTTGCTTAGTGGAGATTTCTCTGTGGAATGGTATAAGAAACTAGATTAGGTACAATTTCTGGGGAAATTGTGTGAAGTGGTCTTTCCACCACTAGCCACTAGTAGCCAGTTAGTCCTATTTAACCGCCAAAGGCCGACGCCATCGGGCATTTGAGTTTGTAATTAAAACATGTCTGTGATTTTGAAAGCTACACCCTCCTCCTTCCTTGACTTTTCCTAAATATGTATATTTTACATTATTCTGTTGTCCAATTTCAAAAATCTCAAACAGAAAGCTTTCTATCAATGATTTCCATGTTTTTTTAACCCCTAATTACTACTAAAACCGCCAAAATCCGACGCCGCCTAACCTTGGTACCCAGCTAATTATCTGGTACCCAGGCGCTAAGCAACCAAGGCGCTAAGCACTTCTCACTGTATGACTGCTTTCAATGGCTCAATGGCCAATAACCACAGACAAAAGATCTTTAGCCCTGGCTGAGAATTAACTAAATAATGTGTATCATGTCGTAAAATACGTTTAACTTTAGTCTTTGCAATATAATGTAATAACTAAAGTGACTGGCTATCATGTGTTTTAGAATTGTCTCCGATTATTTTTCAACAACGAAATGTTGCTACTCATAATTCAACATTTTACATAGGCTACACTCAAGTCTTAGCAAAATAAATAATTGAATAATATTTGTATTATAAGTAGGCTATTTGTTGTTTCCATTGCTACCATAATCCTTAAGTTTTAAAATCAGAATTGGCCAAATGTCGCTGCATTTACACATGTAATTCTCCATGTCGGATATAGCCTATTACACTAACAAATAAATATGTGCTCAGTTCGCATAACGCCTGACAGAAATGGAAGGGCAGAGGGATTTATGAAAGAACTATTGGATGCCCATAAAGTTATACGATTATGAAAACTACATAAAAGATTAAATGTCTGTAAACACGCTTCAAGTCTACATCTAGTCAGCGCAAAAAGTTGAGGCGAGCAGATGCACTAAAATGCACTAAACTTTGTAATTAAATATAAATGATCAAACAACTTTATAGGCCATGATTATAGTCTTCCATTTTTCATTCTGTAATTACTGCATATTCTCCAACTCTACACTTTTTCTATAGTGACTTTTATTGATGTAAAGCACTTTGAGCTGCATTCCTTGATGTATGAAATGTGCTATATAAATAAAGGTTTATTATTATTATTATTATTTTTATATAATGTACACATAAAATCCAATGAAAAATTATTTAAGGTTGTGTCATTCATTATTCTCAAATGTTTATCTTTTCTCGCGAGCATAGACTGTAGTCAAAGTCAAAGTTCTTTTGACATGGCACGGCGCATCTATGCAGTGGGCTTAAAAAAAGAATTACAACAATATAAAGAATTTCAAAATAATAATGACATTAGTAATAATAATAATAAAACGCTATGTACTGAGCAGTGATCTGGAAAATGTACAACAGTAGAAGTAGTAAATATTATAGATTTGGCATGGAAAATTGCTTTTAAAGGTGCATTTTAATTCTGCTACATCAGATGTAGAGAGCATAAAGTGACCAGAGAGTGTTAGTGTTCAACAGACGATTTGCGATCAGTGTCTGTGTTCCCTGTTGAGCAGCCGAATGGCCTGGGGGAAGAAACTGTTCTTAAGTCTGGTGGTCCGTGCCTTGATGCTCCGGTAACGTCTACCAGATGGCAGTAGTGAGAAAAGTTCACGGCCTGGGTGGCTGTGGTCTTTGAGAATGTTCTTTGTTTTCCTAAGGCATCGCTTATGGTAGATGCCTTGCACAGAGGGGAGGCAGCAGCCAATGATGCGCTCCGCTGACTTCACCACCCTCTGAAGGGCCTTACAATCAGCAGCGGAGCAGCTGCCGTACCAGGCTGTAATGCAGCCTGAGAGGATGCTCTCAATGGTGCACCTGTAGAGGTTTATTGAAATCCTGACAGACATGCCAAACCTCGAGTCTCCTCAGGAAGTATAGGCGCTTTTGGGCAGTTTTTGTTGCCGAGATTGTCTGTCTGGACCATGTGAGGTTGTCGCTGATGAACACACCGAGGAACTTGAACTCTGAAACTCTCTCGACTTCAGCTCCATCGATGTGTATGGGGGCAGGACCCTCCCTCTGCTGCTTCCTAAAGTCCACTATCATCTCCTGTCTTGCTGACGCTGAGAGGTTATTGCTCTGGCACCAGGTAGCCAAGGCTCTTACCTCTACTCTGTAAGCAGTCTCATCGTTGTTGGAGATGAGACCTAGGATGTTTGTATCATCAGCAAACTTTATGATGGTGTTGGAACTGCGTGTGGCCACACAATCATAAGTGAACAAAGCGTACAAGAGGGGACTGAGTACGCAGCCCTGTGGGGCTCCAGTGCTCAGGGTCATTGTGGAGGAGGTGAGGTTGCCCATTCTCACCATCTGGGGTCTTCTTGTTAGGAAGTTTAGGATCCAGTTGCAAAGGGAGGAGTTAAAACCCAGGATCCTGAACTTGGAAA
>JACXGM010005038.1:14651-36253 GCA_016801145.1 Umbra pygmaea
TTTTCCAAATGTGAGAGGGCGGTGTGTGCCGTCAGTGCGATTGCATCGTCTGTAGATCTGTTGGGGCGGTATGCAAATTGTAGGGGGTCCAAGGTGTCCGGAAGGGCGGCGCAGATATGAGTTTTGACCAGCCGCTCGAAGCACTTCATGATGATTGAGGTTAGTGCTACTGGGCGGTAGTCATTTAGGCAGGTGATGAAAGGTTTTTTGGAACCGGGATAATGGTGGTCTGCTTGAAGCAGGAGGGAACTGCAGACTGTGTTAGGGAGAGGTTGAATATGGAGGTGAATACCCCCTGTAAAAAATGCTTGCGAGCCATATGGGAATTCTGTGGCTCGATGGAAGGATAAAATAAGCCATTCACAATTTCTAAAACATTTCCATCATAATCGAAGCTATTATGCGAATGTAGGCTGGCAAGAGAGGCAGTGTCTCCTAAAAACAACTGGATGAGACAATAATTGATATTATACAAAAATAAGAACAATGCAAATATTGAAAAATGTGACTTTACAAAGTGTAAAAAGCACTAGTTTTTATAAAGTAACACTGTCTACTGCTCATACGCAATTATTCCCTACAGAAGAGGACCAATTCATTGAGATGACTAGTGACTCCCCAGAAATGCCCCAGACAGAACGCTGGTGTAGCTACAGAATACCGTAGAAGGAACGCCCCGGAACGAGCAGAAATAATGGTCAAAGTTCATCTTCCTTGACAGCAGAAACTGGCATATAAAGAAGTTTTGTCTCTAAAGTTTAAAACATTAGAATTTCTAGCAGAAAATGGATACTACAGTTGTAGTTAGATTTTTCGTGTATGGATGTAGGCTACTTTCATAATTATTTAGGTTGCAAGACCACCGTGAAAGAGGCAGCAAAACAGGCAGCGCAAACAATTGTTGTTGAGGCGAGCAGATGCACTAAAATGCACTAAACTTTGTAATTTAATATAAATTATCAAACAACATTATAGGCCATGAGTATAGTCGTCTATATGTCATTCCGTAATTACTGCATATTCAACTCTACACTTTTTCAATATTGTTTCTAATATAAGGTAGCTACAAATAAAATCCAATGAAAAATACTTTAAGGTTGTGTCATTCATTATTCTCAAAATGTTTATTCTTTCATAGTAATGATATAATGACATTATAAGCAGATTTACTCTAGTTTTTTAGCAACGTCATCCCGCTGGTCTAAACTGTACAGCCTCTTCCGGAAGCGTCTGTGTCCCCATAACATTTCAATCCAAACTGATGCCCATGCCCCGGAAGTTATGACTATGAAAACTATAGCTATAAGACGTTCATTGTCTGGTAACATGCATTTACAGCGTGCGGTTATGCAAAACGAAGCTTGCTTGATCTTGAGAACACCGCGGACAGAGAGGTGAGGGGGTGGAGAGGGGCAATGAATAAAGGCCTACCTGCAATTTTCTGACATTTAGTAAGAGGGTGTGTGAGGGGGTGGGGGAGGGGCTGTGTTTCAATTGTGCAAGCATGAACGATCATGTTCATTCATCAATGGATCTCAACATGCCACTGAGTTGTTGAACTTTAACCTAACTAGGCAGAGTAGAGTTGACATCCGGCCTGAATACTGGTCCAAAGTCACAGAAATGAAATGAGCTGCTGATGAAAAGCCCAATACATTTTTTTTTTGCCTATATTACTCAAATCAATTTGTAATGTAACAAAATAAGTAATTCAATAGTATTTTATATCATATTTACAAAAAATATGATCAAATGATTAACTAAAGGTTTACTCTCTGTTGCCTGTTTCAGAGCATTGATGATGTTTCAACACATTGGCAAAGAGTTTACACAAAGTCCTTGTGTGGGGGTTTCTTTTGCTCAGTTTCACATTAGCCTATATATAATCAGTTCGTACAATACCACAGACAGAGGGGATAAGGGGGTTGGAGGAGGGGCCATTAGGCTGACAATTAGCCTACACTCAAAGCACAAGACAACAACACTTGAAAACAGACGTTTGGTGCAGTCTAAGATACTTGGAAAAGTTTTGAAAGATTTGTGAAAAACTGCATTGCTTGTTACAAACCAGGACATAACATAACTCAGCGTTAGTCAAACTGTGGTGCACGCCCCACTGGTATGGATTAGAGACATGACAAGTGGGGCGAGACAAACGTGAGGGAATTCTGTCATTTTGTGCCCATTTCTATTAATTTCATTATTTATTGACACAACACTCAAAATAATAATCAAAGATATTATGCGAATGTAGGCTGGCAAGGGAGGCAGTGTTTCCTCAAAACAACTGGATGAGACAATAATCAATATTACAAAAACAATGCAAATATTGAAAAATGTGACATTACAAAGTGTAAAAAGCACTCATTTTTATAAAGTAACACTGTCTACTGCTCATAAGCAACAATCCTCTACAGAAGAGGACCAATTCATTGAGATGACTAGCGACTCCATAGGAACGCCCCGGACAGAACGCAGGTGTAGCTACTGTAGAATACGGCAGAAGGAACGCCCCGGAACGAGCCGAAATCATGGCCAACATTCATCTTCCTTGACAACTTAATAATTCTAATTCTACTAAGGATAAAAATTGGAAAAAAGGCTACTACAGCATAGCTATATTTGATATTATAAATATATTTGTTTTTGTATTCTACTGTTATAAAGTACATTCAACAAAAATCTTCTTGCAGTTCTTGCCCTCACAACCATCCAACGTCATTGTTCTTCACCAGCTCAGTATGTGTGTGTGAGGGGGTTGCCTGGAATGTTGATGGGATAAACCGGTTTCGACGGAGAAGGTGAGCGGGTGGAGGAGGGGCCATGAAAAAATACGTCTTCAATCGAGCTTCGCTTTTTTTAACAGCTGTAAATATTTTAATATATATATATTCACCTGAAGAGGGTTTGAATGGAAATTAACCAGTCTTTACACGTGCCGTTTTGGAATGCATAGGTTGCTTGAAACCGATTAATTTTAGCTTCACGTCTATTTATCTCATCAGCGCAAAGCGTTTGAGGCAAGCAGATAATTCAATAATTATAAAAAACTGTACATAGAACAATTATATAATCCACACTGGACCTGTCTGATATGTTTGCTATTGTATTTGAATATAAAATATTACAAAAAAATATATATATATAATGGGTGTGCGGAACCGTAATGCAGATCCGAAACATATTTGCTCTGAATTTGTTGAAAATGTTTTTTACCTTCATCAACAATATTTTACAGAAAGAAAAGTAGGATATATAAAAATACAAAACAAACAAATAATGAAGCGCTTTCTCTAGTCTCTAATTAGCAAACACCACTGTGTGAGGTGAAATAGTTTTATTTTTCAGTGTAATATATCCAGGAAACACAGGGGAAAATGAATAATGCTTCTTGACCATGCAGAACAAAATATACTTGAAAAGGAAAAAATACATGTCTTCAATCGAGCTTTGATTTTTTCAACAGCTGTAAATATTTCAATATATATTTACCTGAAGCGGGTTTGAATGGAAATAAACTGGTCTTTACAGGTGCCGTTATGCAATGCAAAGGATGCTTGAAACCGATTCATTTTAGCTTCACGTCTATTTATCTCATCAGCGCAAAGCGTTTGAGGCAAGCAGATAATTCAATAATTATAAAAAAACTGTACATAGAACAATTCTATAATCCACACTGGACCTGTCTCATGTTTGCTATTGTATTTGAATATAAAATATTACAAAAAATAAATATATAATGGGTGTGCTGAAATGTAATGCAGATCCCGAAACATATTTGTTCTAAATTTGTTAGTTGAAAATCATTCACATTCTATAGAGCCTATAAAATTATGAAAATACAACAGCATAAACATGACATGTAATTCAGGCTGTTTCCGACACTGGAAAACATTGTAAAATGAATAAAACTGCACTTTCTGATTGCGCTGTTAGTTGAAAATCGTAATAAAAGTATTAGCTGGTTTATCTCTGAATTAAGTACGTGTGGTGGATTTTCATTCTAGACTTAAAAATTGTCATTCTATAAAGGCAATATAAAACCATCAAAAACAACAAAAATCTCCATGTAATTAATCTGTTTGGAGACAGTTTTACATAGGCCTATAAAAACACAATAGAGGTGATGCTCCTGATCGCTGGATGCAGTGATGTCTTGGCTGGAGGCTGCGGAGGAGAGAGCGGTTTTTAGTGAGGGTGATTTGTATGCTAATGACGCCGATGGGGGTCAGCAGTTGGCGGTTATAGGTAGTTTGGAAGGCCTGGCGGTTCTAGTGTTAAGCTGTGCCAAACAGAGGAGAGGTGATGGTGATATTGTATATCCGTGTTACGTTGTGGGAGAAGACTATCCGGAAGCTTTTAAGTATGTTGTGAAAAATGAGTTGCTGGAGTTAGGATGTGTATGCGTACGCTCTTATTTATATGTTTAGCAGTCAGTGTTCAGTGCCACTGTTAAGAGCACATTATGCTATTGCCTGCCACTTATGAGAGCAGAGTAGCATATGTGAAGCTATAAAATATATGCGTTGTGCCACTCGCTCTGGTTGTACCATGCAATGGAAAGTAATTTGTGCTCCTTGGATCTGTCGGTAAATACAATCAACAAACAACCATCCATCTGCCTTGGTCTCCCTCCCTCACTCCTCTACACCAACACCCTACACTGTGACACATACAAAATAGCAGTTGGTCAAACCCTTAGACTACAATGTAACTGCAGTACTGCAATATCTACAAATACTAAGGTGTTTTACTATCCAAGAACCGGTGTTGTGCCGAAAAGGGACCCCCTGGCCAGAAATGTCACCCCCTATGCGTGAGCAGGCACGCAAGCTTGCTGTCACTTTTGGGATAGTTGGCCCTTCACTCTGTTGAAATTTCAGCATACATTTCTGTAATGTTTTTCAAATAATGTTTGTAGTTTAAAACATTGTTTATTTTAGGGACATGCAGTGAAGGGGTGATTAGGTATACACAGACTTAACTAAAGCCTTGATAAAAATGCTGTATTAATTACATTTTAATCTAGACCTACGAATATATCTCCGCTATAGTGTACTGTAGATGTGAGACAGAAGCAATTACAGAGCTGATGCTGGATGTGTTGTTCATATGCAGCATTTCAACTGCTAAGTTAAACAACTTTGTAACACAAGAACATATCATCGCTATATAAATTATATATTATTCTGCTCTAATTCCCTGAATGCTTCTTTCAATAGGTTCAGAACAAAGAGCAGATATAGTCCCTCGTCCACTCCAGAACTGACCACCCTCAGCAAGCACAAAAACATGTGGTGGCCTCAAATAACCCACACAATTTGCAGCTCTTTAAGGAAACTAAAAACGGTTACACATAGGCAGTTAGGAAAGCTAAGGCTAGCTTTTTCAAACATAAATCTGCTTCCTGCAGTACCAACTCTGAAAAGTCCTGGGACACAGTTAAATTAATGGAAAACAAGAACACCTCCGCCCAGCTGCCCACTGCTCTCAAGCTAGGTGATTCTGTCACCACCAACAAGTCTGCTATTATAGAGAACTTCAATAAGCATTTTGTTATGTCCAGCCATGCGTTCCATCTGCCCTTCCTACCTGGACCAACAACCCAGCACCTACTTGACTGCATCTGGCCCTAGCCCCCCACAATTCTCATTTGCCGAAATCCAGACAAAAGATGTTTTGAGAGAACTGCAAAACCTTGACCCCTACAAATCAGATGGACTTGATAATCTGGAACCATTCTTCCAAAAAATGTCTACTGAAATTATTGCATCTCCCATCACTAGCCTTTTCAACATCTCCCTTGCTTCTCCAGAGATTCCTTGACTGGACAGCTGCTTGCAGTAATCCACCTATTCAAAGGGGGTGACACTTCAGACACAAACTACTACAAACCTTTCTCCATCCTGCCATGCCTCTCTTAAGTCTTTTAAAGTCAAGTCAACAAACAGATAATTAACCATTTTGAGTCCCACCACAGCCTCTCTGATATGCAATCTGGCTTCCGAGCTGGTCATGGGTGCACCTCAGCAAACCTTAAGGTTCTAAATGAAATAACAGCCATCGATCAAAGACAATATTGTGCAGCTGTCTTCATCGACCTGGCCAAGGCATTCGATTCTGTCAATCAAGTATCCTTATTGGCAGACTGAAGGACTTGGGTCTCTCAAATGAGTGCCTCGCCTGGTTCACTAACTACTTATCTGATAGGTTTCAGTGTGTTAGGTCGGAGGGCCTGCTGTTCAGACCTCTGGCGGTCTCTATGGGGGTGCCTCAGGGATCGATCCTCGGGCCGACACTTTTTTCTGTATACATTAATGATGTCGCTCTTACTGCAGGCAACTCTCTTATCCATCTCTACGCAGAGAAATCCCTGAAAATTGAGTCCACCGTCCCCATCACTACTTTTAAAGCATTACTATCAAATCTACTGACTGACCGCTGCACATGTTGACCCTTTCCCCGCTCTTTGCCCATTTATGCCCTAGTGTACTCATCAAAGTCTAAATGCATATTGCACATAATCAACCGCACAGCTGTCTGTGTATAATTTGCACATTACCATTTTCAGCCATTTTCATCAAGTTACCTATCCTAGTGTTATTTCTCTTGTAATGCTTCTTTACTTTCCAATAATCTGCCTCTTTATTTTAAACCATATTTGCACTGAATGCACAGTATTTTTTTATCTAACCTAATACCATTAGCTTGACAAGCCATACCCACATCAAGATGTTGGATCTGGGAACTCACCATTGGCAGGGCTCAATCCGAGGGGCAGGATAAATGTGTGTCTTTCAAATTCCCTCTGCATGCAAAAGGATAGCGCTACAACCAACCAGAGCAACAAAGTATCCGTTTGGCAAAACTCTGATCACATCTTCCTTTTGTAAGAATTACGTTAAGCCTGGCCACTGACTCTATACACGATGTGATTGGCCTGACCAGAATTTGTTTTTTCCAGCTCGCAAACCAGCGGAGAGTTGCTAGACTGACCCTAGCTGCAAATTACATTTGCTGCCGCTATGGTGCATCTAGAGATCTAGGCTATAATACGATGTGCAACTGTATACCTGAATGTTTGTACTTTGAGTAACTTAATGTTGCCTTTCACCTTGCTCCTTGACTTAGCCAGGTCTCATTTGCAATCGTGACCTGCAAATGCAATCGTGACCTGCAAGTTCTCATTTGCATTTGCAGGTCACGATTGCAAATGAGAATTTGTTCTTAATTGATTAACCTGGTTATAAAAAGGTGAAATAAAAAATTTAAAAATAAAATTGAGGATATATTTATTACTTATTTATTAACCTTTGTATATACAGGCGGAACAAGCTGAGATCAGTCTCTTTCACAGTTGTGCCCTGTTATATATAAATATAAAAACACAATTAAAAGTAAAACATATAATTAAATAACATAATTAAAATAAAAAAACTTTGCATAATTAAAAATAAAACACATTGAGAAACATTCACAGTTTGCATGACCAGTAAAATGTAAATTGTCATACAGGCACTAAAACCTCTAGCTTAAGTTTGTTCTGTAAGTCATTCCATGATTATGAGACATGGTATTCAAATACATTTTTAGCTCAGAGTGAACCTTGGTGTCTAGTACCAACAGATCCTGTGAACGAGTATATTATTTGATCATTGAATTATTTAATTCAGGTAGCTAATAAGTATCCTTAAAGCTACATTGTGTATTTTGTTTAGTTGATTCTTAGCAAAAACACATTGTTCCTTCAAAAATATGTGTATATTCATGTGTAATTGCTTCCACCAACTAATCAAAGTACTCTCGTAAGCATATAATCTTCCATTCAGAATACATACGAGCGATTCAAAAAGTCAAGGAATCCCATCCAACTGAAGTAACAGGAGATGATGTGTGAAGGTCTGTACCAGTTATACAGCGGTGCAAACTGACCCATGCATATATAGTACATTACCATAATCAAACACTGACCTAAAAGTGGCCTGTGCATTTTCCTTTATGTTCTGTCTACATGATTTTAGTGTTTTTACCAAACACCATGGAATTTATAGGTAGGGACACAATTTAAAATAGAGCCATCATGAGTAATAATGTTAAAATCATCCAATAATAAACGTTTGGATCTAGAAAATGGCATATACTGTACTTAGTTTTAGTACAATTTGTAGCAATTGAAAGTCAGGCTCCAGGAAAGTCAGTCTCCAGGAGTGTAAATAGGGCAATAGTTAGAGCTAAGACACAAGTTGTCATAGTACAAAATATGGAAATGTCTGAGGGGGAGAATACTTAAGGCACAGAACTCTGTGTCATCTGCAGAGAGAAAAAATTTAGATTTTTGAAAACAGTTACAGATATAATTTATGTACATCGTAAATCATTTTGGGAGCCCCTGATAGCCTATAGTGTGTAATAAAAAGTATTTGACTCTAGCATTAAAAGAAAGCCATTTAGCAAGGGGGGTAAAATCTGGCAAGGCAGTTTCCCTACCTGCCAGCAAAAGCCCCCATCTATCCTGGGACTGCTAAGTCTGGCACTGTTCAAAAATGTATTGGTATCTCCTGGTGACATAAAGTGTGTGTTATAAAACGCAATTGACTCTAGGAATAAAAGGAAGCTATTTAGCTCGAGGGGGGGGTAATTTCCAGCAAGGTTTTTTCCCACTTTTAATTCCAGAAGAACCAATTTTAGAACGTTTTTGAGTTCAATGCAGAACCGTCAGGTTCTCAAAGGGTTCTCATTGGAACCAGGAAGTTTTTTTTGGAACCATAAAAATGTTCTCATATATGGATACCGCAGTTTAAAATCCTTTTTCAAGCGGGACTTTGAGTAGATACAGATGACACAGGACACTTAACATATCCTTTCTATTCTACATCACATTTGCAGGTACCACTTTTTATCCTGGATGAGAGCATCTGAATTTCATCCTAAGCAAGACTTCGCTATTATTCATCCAAGGAAATGCCTGTCACATAATCCCAAATCCAAAATGTCAGTTACATTCTAGACCTAATTTGAATGTTGATCTTCTTCCTGCACACCATCCAGGGATGCTGACCTGTCCTGTAAGTCATGGCTTTATCTCCAGATATGACTACTTCATCTCACTACTGACTGAATTTTTCCCTCCAGTCGGGCTCCCAATTACAGCTCAAAATACATTCCTAATATTGGTTCTAGCATAGAGGGAAAGGAAATGAACAGCTCTGTCAATCCTCTCGGGCCATGATAAAGTCATGTACTGTTTTTCTTTCTCTGTGATCTACATGTCTAAGTATGGTTTGTTTGGAGATCTGTTCTAAAGATTCCCTGGATAGTCACCAACTGTTGCCTCATTCGTTGAATGGTTTGACCTGCAGCCATCAAAACTGTAAAATCCATTGATGTAAAAGCTGATTCAAAATTCCTATTTCAATCAATTCATAAAATTTGTATGTTTTCAGTTGAATTATGTTATTCAATTAAATGTTTTACTTTTCATTGTGTTTTTATATCTTTATATAACAGGTCAGAACTGTGAAAGAGACTGATCTCAGCTTGTTCTGCCTGTATATACAGTGCCTTGCGAAAGTATTCTTCCCCCTTGAAAATTTCAACTTTTGCCACATTTCAGGCTTCAAACATGAAGATATAAAACTGTAATTTTTTGTGAAGAAGCAACAACAAGTGGGACACAATCATGAAGTGGAACAAAATTTATTGGATATTTCAAAAATGTTTAACAAATAAAAAACTGACAAATTGGGTGAGCAAAACTATTTAGCCCCTTTACTTTCAGTGCAGCAAACCCTCTCCAGAAGTTCAGTGAGGATCTCTGAATGATCCAATGTTGACCTAAATGACTAATGATTATAAATAGAATCCACCTGTGTGTAATCAAGTCTCCGTATAAATGCACCTGCTCTCATAGTGATAGTCTCAGAGGTCCGTTGAAAGCACAAAGAGCATCATAAGGAACAAGGAACCCACCAGGCAGGTCCGAGATACAGTTGTGGAGAAGTTCAAAGCCGGATTTGGATACAGAAAGATTTCTTTTTTAATATTGAAATGGAAGGGGTATCAGACCACTGCAAATCAACCAAGACCCGGCCGCCCCTCTAAACTTTTAGCTCATACAAGGAGAAGACTGTTCAGAGATACAGCCAAGAGGCCCATGATCACTCTGGATGAACTGCAGAGATCTACAGCTGAGGTGGGCGAGTCTGTCCATAGGACAACAATCAGTCGTATACTGCAGAAATCTGGCCTTTATGGAAGAGTGGCAAGAAGAAAGCGATTTCTGGTGGTGGCAAACATGGTGGTGGCAGCATCATGGTTTGGGCCTGCTTCTCTTCAGCAGGGACAGGGAAGATGGCTAAAATTGATGGTAAGATGGATGGAGCCAAATACAGGACCATTCTGGAAGAAAACCTGATGAGTCTGCAAAAGACCTGAGACTGGGATGGAGATTTGTCTTCCAACAAGACAATGATCCAAAACATAAAGCAAAATCTACAATGGAATGGTTCACTAATAAACATATCCAGGTGTTAGAATGGCCAAGTCAAAGTCCAGACCTGAATCCAATCAAGAATCTTTGGAAAGAACTGAAAACTGCTGTTCACAAATGCTCTCCATCCAACCTCACTGAGCTCGAGCTGTTTTGGGCCAAAAAAGGAATGGGCCAAAATTTCAGTCTCTCGATGTGCAAAACTGATAGAGACATACCCCAAACAACTTACAGCTGTAATCGCAGCAAAAGGTGGCGCTAAAAAGTATTAACTAAAAACAATTTTTCAGTTTTTTATTTGTTAAAAAGTTTGAAATGTTCAATAAATTTCGTTCCACTTCATGATTGTGTCCCACTTGTTGTTGATTCTTCACAAAAAATTACAGTTTCATATCTTTCTGTTTGAAGCCTGAAATGTGGCAAAAGGTCAAAAAGTTCAAGGGGGCCAAATACTTTCGCAAGGCACTGTACAAAGGTTAATAAGTAAATAATAAATATGTTCTCAATCAGGGAATTATAACTGAATAATGATATATAATTTTTATAGCGATGGAATGTTCTTGTGTTACGAAGTTATTTAACTTAGCAGTTAAAATGCTGCATATGAACAACACATCCAGCACCAGCTCTGTGATTGGTTCTGTCTCACATCTACAATATAGCAAAGAAATATTTATAGGTCTGGATTCAAATGCAATTCACACCACAGTTTAATCAAGGTTTTGGTTAGGTCGGTGCCTACCTAATGACCCCTTTAGTGCCAGTCCCTAAAATAAACAATGTTTACAACTACAAACATTAGTTGAATAACAGAGAAATGTATGCTAAATTGACAACGGAGTGAAGCGCAAACTGTCCAAAAAGTGACAGCAATGAAGTATACATTAGCTTGCGTGCACGCTCATGCGAAGTGGGGAATTTCTGGCAGGAAGTCCATTTTCAGCACCGGGAATGAATAAAAAATGCAGTCTTATGTTGAGATTCAATAATGGATTGGGACAATGGTTCCTGCTATCCTGCACAATTGAAACACAGCACATGCAGAAGTCACATTCACAAAGCACTTGGAAACCTGGTTCTAGTGACGACCATGCATGGCACACTCATTCAGTCAAGCCCTCCTTAAATGTATTGATTTTTAATAACATGATAGAAACCCAGACTATAACAACCCTGGCCTCTGCTTAAAAATACTTGTGAACATGAGTCGTTCAATCGTCCAATTGAATGGTGAGCGATTTCTCGTTTGGGGGTCTTGCAGGCTCTAGTGTTACAGACTGAAATGAACAAAATTAATTGAAAGATATGAGTGTAGTGCTTAAAAAGGTTGGAGTCAATGAGTTTAAAATTATGTTAAATATATGCCTTCCTAAATCAATCAATCAAATGTATTTATAAAGCCCTTTTAACAACAGCAGTTGTCACAAAGTGCTTTGACAGACACCCGGCCCGAGACCCCCAAAAAGCAAGCAACACAAGTGACGCACAGTGGCTAAGAAAAACTCCTTAGAAGGAGGGACCTGGGAAGAAACCTAGAGAGAGGCCAGACTCAAGGGGGTGGCCAGTCCTGTGGGGGATCTGAAGGCACACAGCCCATTGTAATAAGGTCACTTTGTTAATCAGTGTTCAATTATTGTCCAGCAATGAAGATATGATGGGTGGACTGTGACCATAGTCTTTATGTAGCATCAATACAGTTCGGTGGTCTTGTGAAGGAAGAACGCGAAGCCGCCTGGAGATGAAAGCTGGCGTCATCAGGTGGAAACGGGATCATCAACCGCAGTGAAATGGGATCTAGCACAGCAGCGGGTTGGGCACAGGACGGGGACAGGAAGGAGTCATCAGGCCACATGGTCCTGTCACATGTTCCTAGGGTCCTCCTAGGATGAACATGACATCAGGAACATTAGAGTGGGCATACCTTGGGACTAGTACCTTGTCACAGCTCTGACCCCAAAATGAATATATAATCTGCCTCTGGGGGCAGAAAAACCCTAGTCCCCCGGCATATAAACTATTGCAGCATAACATCTGGGGCTGAGACGGGGGGGACAAGAGACGTGGTCCTGCACATGAAAAGCCTCGGGCAAGAGCAGGCAGGCATGCTTCCAACCCACCCACATTGCCAAGGCCACACCTCCAAAGGGTCACCAGCAGACCGTAACCACAGCAGGGGTAGCATTGGAGTGAGGATATCCCAGTATATCCCAGAGAGAGGGGAGCCTACCAGGCAAGCAAGCATGGGCGTTTCATTAACAGTGCCGCCGTTCTCTTTTAGCCCCCTGGGCCAGACTACACTATACCATAGAACTTACTGAAGAGATGAGTCTTCAGCATATACTTAAATGTTGAGACTGAGTCTGCATCTCTCACATGGGTTGGCAGATCATTCCACAGAATTGGAGCTCTATATGAGAAAGCCCTTCCACCAGATGTTTGTTTACAAATTCTAGGAACAATGAGGAGGCCGGGATCTTGTGAACGTAATGTATGTGTGGGTATGTATGGTTGCACCAAATCAGACAGATACGTAGGGGAAAGTCCATGTAGTGCTTTGTATGTTAATAGTAAAACTTTGAAATCAGCCCTAGCCTTAATAGGCAGCCAGTGTAGAGAGGCTAGAAGTGGGGTAATGTGTTCCAATTTTGCAGTTCTAGTCAGAATTCTGGCGGCTGTGTTAAGCACTAACTGAAGTTTTTTTAGGGTTTTGTCTGGGTAGCCAGAAAATAGAGTATTACAATAATCCAATCTTGAGGTAACAAAGGCATGAATTAACTTTTCTGCATCATTCTTTGACAGACAATTTCGAATTTTTGCAATGTTCCTGAGATGGAAAAAAGCTGCTTGAGATATTTTTCACATCTTCGTCAAGAGAGAGATCTGAGTCCAGAGTAACACCAAGGTCTTTTACAGTTTTTTTCTGATATGACTGCACAACTGTCTATGTTTATTGCCAGATTTGACAGCAGGTCTCTTTGTTTCTTGGGAACTAAAATAAGCATTTCTGTTTTTTCAGAGTTTAGAAGCAAGTAATTTTCTGTCATCCAACTCTTTATATCCAAAGCACAGGCTTCCAGGGTGTGCAGTTTTGGGGATACTCCCTTTTTCACTGAAATGTACAGCTGTGTGTGCATAGCCGTGAAAGTTGACATTGTGTTTCCGGATGACATCACCAAGAGGCAACATGTATAGCGAGAAAAGTAGCGGTCCCAAAACAGAACCTTGTGGAATACCAAAGCATACCTTTGATTGTTTGGAGGACAGACCATCCACAGATACAAACTGGTATCTTTCCGATAGATAGGATCAAAACCATGCCAAAACATGTCCACGTAGCCCGATATAGGTTTCCAATCTATCTAGAAGAATGATGTGGTCAATGGTAGAGGGGAGCACTCAGGTTTAGAAGCACAAGAACAGAGGCACAGCTCTGGTCGGATGAAACTTGGTCGTTTATAACCATTACAAGTGCAGTCTCAGTACTATGATGGGGTCTAAACCCAGACTGGAGCTTTTCGTAAGTGTTATTAGTTTTTAGGAATTCACTGAGATGCTGGGCGACCACTTTTTCTAATATTTTTGAGAGAAATGGTAGATTTGAAATACGCCGGTAGTTGTTTAGTCTTTCTGGGTCAAGGTTGGCTTCACTACAGCCAATTTTAGGGAGTTTGGTACACACACATATACTAGAGAGCAATTTATTATTTTTTAGCATATGCGAGCCAAGTACAGGGAGTAACTCTTTTAGAAATTTTGTTGGAATAGGGTCCAGTTGACAGCTGGGATAAAGGATTAAACAATTCCAGTGTCCTTCCTAAGCCAACATCCTGACTGTTCTGCACAATCTCAGGACATGTGAGTTTAGGGGATATATGCTTCTTAAGGGAGGATTCTGTGATTTGTTTTCTAATAGTAATGATCTTTTCATCAAAAATTACTGTCAAAATGTAGTCCTATTTCATTTGTGGAATTTTGCTTTTTAGTTAACTTTGCAACTGTATCAAAAATACATTTTGGGTTATTTTTGTTCTCCTCAATTAGGTTGGAGAAATAGGCTGATCGGGCAAAAGTAAGTGCATTAAGGTAATGCAGAGTACTGTCATTCCAAGCTAGTCGAAATACTTCCAACTTGTTACAACGCTATTTCCGCTTCAATCTTCTGGAGGCTTGCTTTAGAGTTCTGGTGTTTTCTTTATACCAGGGTGCAAGTTCCTTGTTACGGAAATGTTTAGTTTTTAGCGGTGCAACTGCAGTCAGTGTGTTACACAGGGTTAAGTGTAAATCTTCAGTTAGATCATTCACAGATGTGTCAACTGTGACATCATTGGTATGGTAGAATATGTCAGGAAGGGCATCCAAGAACCTTTGGGTTGTTAGAGAATTTATATTACGGCTCTTAAAAGTCCCTGGTTGGGTTACAATTGGAGTTGGTGATGTAACAGTAAATGTAATCAAATGGTGGTCTGGAATTCCTGGGTTAAGAGGATAAACACTGAGATCTACAACATCTATGCCATGAGACAGTACAAGGTCCAACGTGTGACTATGGCAATGTGTAGGTCCTGAGACGTGTTGGACAAAACCCACTGAATTAATTATTGCTATAAAAGCTTTTTGGAGAGGGTCATTCAAGTTCTCCATATGGATGTTAAAATCACCACAAATTATAATAGTATCTGCAATCATTACTAGCCCAGATAAAAATGAGGGAATTCATTAAGAAACACTGTGTATGGCCCAGGTGGCCTGTAGATAGTTGCTATAAAAACAGATTGATTAAGCCGCACAGATTTCATGACTAAAACCTCAAAAGACACAACCCCAGTAATTTTTTGGGGTGTAAGTGTAAGATCAGTGTCATAAATGAAGGACACACCACTGCCTTTCCGAGATTCGCGGGGGATATGGTTACCAATGAAGCCAGGAGGAGAGTTTTCATTAAGGGCAATAAATTCATCAGGCTTAAGCCAGGTTTCACACAGGCCAATCAAATTAAGTTTATGGTCTGTAATTAGTTCATTGACTATAATTGCCTTTGAAGTAAGGGATCGTACATTTGTATTCCCATTTTTAGGTTATTATCTTTTTTGTAATTAAAATCCTTTTTATTGATGACAGAAGTGGTGGAGGGCTTTATCAGTGAGATTACTACGGTGAACACCACCTTGTTTAGCCTTACACAAACTGGATCGAAGTACAGTCACAGTCTCAATGAGAAAAACTGAGCTCACTTCACTGGCTATGCAAGTGGTGGACTACTCTAAGCTGGCAGACTGGCTAATAGCCTGCAGCCTAACCTGCACCTATTTTATAGTGAGGCTACAGGAGTTAGACTCATGTCTATGTTGCTAGATAAAAGAAGAGCACCACTCCAGCTAGGATGAAGTCTGTCACTCTTCAGCAGGTAAGGCCTGACTCTTTTTCTGGGCCAGTCCCAAAAAGAGGGACAGTTATCTACAAATTATATCTCCTGTGACAGGCAGAACACAGTCTTCAGCCAGCGATTGAGTTGTGAGAGTCTGCTGTAGATCTCGTCACTACCCCTGACTGGGAGTGGACCAAAGACAATTACTCGATGCCGACACATCTTTCTAGCAAATTTATATCCTAACATCGTTGGTGCCAACGTGAATAATAATATCTCTGTACTCTCTAGCCTTGCCCGTTTTTGATTTCACTAGCACCAATCTCAGATTAGCCTCTACGTCGGTAGCCCTGGCCCCAGGTAAACACTGTATCATCGCTGGCTGATTCTGCAGTCCAATAATTACAGATAATAGAGTCACCGGTTACTAAACTTTTCATTTTGTCATGTGTCCTGCTTAGACGCGTCTGCCACTCAATCCCCAAGAGAGACGACTCAGGCCCTGAGTCAAGTGGGGAAAACCGGTTGAAAAGCCGGTTGAAAGTGTCTGTCGGTGGTTTAGAATTTGACACCAGCTGAGCAGACCGATGGCGCCCTTTGCCAGCAACCATGAGAACATTGTCCGGCTGCAATGACAGTGCGGGGGAGTTAGGATAGCTACTACTATAAACACTGCCTGGTGACTCAGACGCGTTCTTATCGTTAGCTACACTGGGATTTTCCTTTTCTGGTAACTGTGTCTAAACCAGAGCCACTAACTTAGCTATCTTAGCAAGAAGGAGAGAACAGCAACTCCAGCACGACATGCTACTTAGCTTTCGACTGGTCGCAGTAGATGAGAGACTCCTCTGTTGTCCAATAGCGCCCGGGGTAGCCACTCGTTTTTGAGGCGGAAGATTCCGAAGTAGTTTCCCGAGGCAGAAACTCTGTGTGTCAAAATATAGCGTCTCGAGGTGAAATCGTTGATAGAACAATAAACTAGTACTTTGGTAGACTTGTAAAAAGAGAGTTTAGCGTATATGATAAAATATAGATAAACATTTAAGAGCTTGGCAATTTGCCAGTGGCCAACAGCAAGCAACAACACAGGCTAGTGACGTGAGTTGTATTTATGTATAACTGTGATGTGTGTGTTAGTGAGTTAGTGAGTTAGTGAGTTGTATTTATGTGTAACTGTGTAAATTCCTGAAAAACATTCAGATGAATACTGTAGATGTCTATCTTTCTAGCAAGATGGTGGACTGAACGCAATGGCGTAGGGCACCACTAGACAAAACTGTAGGATTTAAATCGGTGAGCTAGAATATATATTGCATCTCCAAAATGGTAAGTAATAACTTCCAAGCTGGATGAAAAAGGTAAACAAATCAGAAGCATAGTGAAAATTATTGACAAGTATTACACACAAAATATGGCAGAGACAAAATGGGGGGAACCAATCCTCAAATGAAAGTGTGATTCCTCTACGGACACAGAAAATATAATCCTTTCACCTCGCATAACGGTTAGGATAGACACTGATTTATAACAATAATAATTATACATTTAATTTGTATTGCACTTTATATTAAAATAATCTCAAAGTGCTACAGGGCAAAATAAAAGATCAAGGTCAATTAAATAATTAGAAGGAAAAACCCATAAAATACATTCAGTAAAAAACCTTTTTAAAAAGATATGTTTTTAAGTTTCGTTTGAAAACATCAGTAGTTTGTTTGGCCCTCAGGTGGTCAGGGAGGGCGTTCCACAGCCTCGGTGCAGCTGATGAGAAGGCCCCATCACCCATGCTACAAAGTTTGGTTCTAGGGGCTTGGAGGGTGTTTGTGCTTGCAGAACAGAGGGTGCGTGAAGAGGTCTGAACTGAAGGATGAGGAGCTCCTGTAGGTAAACGGGGGCATGTCCGTGAAGGCACTGGTGAGTTAGGAGGGAGACCTTATATTCAATCCTGAGTGAAACAGGGAGCCAGTGAAGAGATTCTAGGATGGGGGTGATGTGATCATGCTTGCGCACCCTCATCAGGATCCTGGCAGTACTGTTCTGAATGTATTGAAGTCTCTGGATGTTCTTGCCAGAGATCCCGATGAGGAGTGCATTACAGTAGTCCAGCCTAAAGGAGACAAAGGCGTGGACGAGCTTCTCTGCATCTGCCAGGGTAAGTATTGGACAGAGTTTGGCAATAGAATTATGTTTTACAGAGGTGTTTGATGTGGGTGTCAAAGGAGAGTTGGGGGTCCATTTTAACACCCAAGTTAGTGACAGATGTGGAAAGGGTGATGTTGTGGCCGGAGAAAGTGATACTAGAGATGGTTGAGAGGCGGAGCTGATGTGGTGTGCCAACTAAAATGGCTTCTGTTTTTGAACTGTTCAGCTGAAGGAAATTATGCTTCATCCACGCCTCTATCTCCTCCAGGCAGGTGGTCAGTGTGGATGTTTGCAGGGGAGCAGAAGAAGTGTGGGATGTCCTGAGGTAAAGCTGTGTGTCATCAGCATAACAATGGAACAACATCCCATGTCTGCTAATGACTTTGCCAATGGGAAGCATGTAGATGGAGAAGAGGGTGGGGCCCAGCACAGAGCCCTGAGGGACAGCGCAGGTGACATCGTGGGTGTGCGATTTGGATTTGCCAAGGGCGACATGCTCAGTTCTTCCGGTCAGGTAGAAGGTAAACCAGTTGAGAGCATTTCCTGAGAGTCCAATGGTGTATTGAAGGCGGTGGAGAAGGATGTTGTGGTCTACTGTATCAAAAGCAGCTGATAGGTCCAGGAGGATGAGTAGAGATGGGGAACCAGTATCTGCTGCTATCAGAAGGTCGTTGATGACCCTGATCAATGCTGTCACTGTGCTATGGCCAGGGCGGAAACCAGACTGAAAGTTTCAAACATGTAATTGTGTTTGAGGTGTTTATGAAGTTGTGCTACAACTGTTTTTTCCAGAAACTTTGATAGAAATGGAAGATTGGAAATATACCTGTAGTTGGAGAGAACTTCTGGATGCAGAGTAGATTTTTTTGAGTAGAGGTCTGATGACAGCAGTTTTTAATGCAGATGGGATATGGTCGACCAGGAGGGAGTGGTTTATGATCTTGGTGATGAGTGGAGAGATGGCAGAGATGTTGGTCTTCAGTAGGGCTGAAGGGACGGGGTCCAGGGCACAAGTGGATGGCTTCATTTTTCTGATTACATCCTCCACTTCTTCCTGTGTGACATCAATGAAAGAGCAGAGGGGTGAAAAGGTTTGAGCGGATGTTGTTAACTTTTTATTTGAAGGAAGCAATGTGCATGTTGCACTTCATCTGTGGACTCATCTGTGGGAGTTTGAGAAGGTGGTTTATTGTTGAAAACAGTTGTTTGGAGTTACCAGGGCTGTTATTGATAATTGTGGAATAAAACTTGGACCGCGTATCCCTCAGAGCCTCTGCATACGCCCTCCTGTGTTCCCTGTATGCCTGTCTGTGAACGGTCAGTCCAGAGGCCTTGAGCCGCCGCTCAAAGATACGGTCAGCCGCCTTCATCTTTCGTAGCTCACAGGTGTACCAGGGTGCTGAGGGTGTGAATGAGACTGACCTGGATGTTAAGGGGGCATGGAGGTCCAGGAGACTGCTCAGGGACTGGTTGTAAAAATCCACAGAGTCATCCACAGAAAGGAGAGTAGAGACGGAGGAGAGGAGTTGAAGGTCCAAGGGCAGGGTATCCACATTGATGTTTTTCACCTTTCTGAAACAAATCTGTCTTTTTGGTTTGATAAGGAGGTGAGGAAAAGGCAGCTCGATTGACACAACCTTGTGATCTGAAACACCAAGATCATAAACCTGTAAATTACTGATGGGGACGGAGTTAGAGATGACCAGATCAAGTGTGTGTCCCTTGGAATGTGTGGGGACATGTTCAGGGAGTATAGCAACTGAAGGAAATCGGCAGCAGGCTGACATGAGGGAGTGTCAACATGAATATTTATATCTCCCAGGATTATAGTATTTGCAGAGGTAGTACAGAGTATTGTGAGAAGCTCAGACATTTCCGGGATGAAAGCAAAATTCGGTTTAGGTGGCCGGTAGATAAGGAGAACAGTCATGGGAAATGGGGGCTTACATTTAAATGCAAGACACTCGCAGGAAGATGTTGCAGGCAGCGTGATCGGGGACAACTCCAGGTCCTGTCGATAAATGACAGCTAGGCCACCACCACGGCCAGTGCTGCGAGCTGCCTCCAAGTAACTGTAGCCGGGGGGACAGGCTTCATTTAGGGCATGTGCCAGGTTTCCGTCAGACACATAAAGTCAAGTCCTTTCTCTCTGATGTGTTCTTTAATCAGTGTGGATTTATTGTTGATGGATTGAGTATTGAAGAGTTCGAATTTGACCAATGACTGTGGGGTGAATCTCTGTACAGTTTGCAAAACATTAAAATCCACTCTGCGCGGACTGGAATCCACTCCAGAGAACGTATCCAGCCGAAAGTGTGTGGATCCCATGCTGGAGTGCAGAGTTCTCGTGATATTTCCAGTGCTGATGGTAGCTGGAGCTACGGTACACTGATGACGCGTTAGACATGCGACGGATGACCAGAGAGATGGGATGTTTGTAGCAGAGCAGCTTGGCTGGTTATGGAAGATGAACTTTCGACCGGAGCCTCTATGAATGTAACGAGGACGGCGGAGAAGTCCAAGCTCTTTAATGCTTGTGATGTGAAATCCTGGTGAGGTTGCGGGATTTAGCCGTCAAAGTTTGGAGCTGGAATAGCTGAGCACTAGGGGTGCAACAGATCAAAAAACTCACGGATCGGATCGTTCCTCGATCAGAGTCACGGATTGGATCATTTTTCAGATCAGCAAAAAAAATACAAGACAAATAAACATTAGATGTCTATTTGTTTATTAACAATATGGGGAAAAATATGAGAGAGAAATGTGATTATTATTGATTGTTGTTTAGGTACATTAAATTACGTTAAGCCTTTTCTTTACAATAGGCTTTAATGAAGCAGAAAGGCTTAACATCAGATAACGCCCATAATAATTGGAATTTGGGTTAGTTGTTTTTATCATTTTCAGTGGTTATGATAAGCAATATGGGAGAGAAATGTGGTTAATATTGATCGTTGTTTAGGTAGGCTACATTAAATCACGTTAAGCCTTTTCCTCGTCATTAAAGGAGTGTTCCACAGTAAATCAGTTAATAGTATACCATTTACAAACGTTACCATAGATGATTTGTCATATACACGTCTGTTGTTGTTCAATATATCAGAGAAAATCCGATAGTATGTTTCAGTTCCTTTCGCATCCACTGGGGTGCTTCTGTATCTGTTTAAACTTGAGTTAAAACAACTCCCAGAATTCTAAGCAAATTTAGTGCCGTCCCCGTTTGAACACACCGTAACAGAACATGGGCAATTCAACAGTAGAGCTTGACGCTAGAAAGTTATACATATTTGTTTTTGAAATTGTAGTCTTATTTCATTCATCATGCCCGTTTGGTGTTCTGTACCTGTTTGCAAAAATTACAAGCAAGCCCAAAAAGAAGGAGTAATCTTTCACACTTTACAATACGGTTTAAAAAGTTAGGGTCTGCAGTCCGCATTTTAGGTCGGAATATTACGAAAGGGATCTACGTGCTGAATTACACTACACCCCGAAAGCGGCTGAAAAGCGATGTGATCCCATCCATTTTTCTTTATCTAGAAAGAGTAGCCTATATATAGTAAGATATAGTAATTTACACAGTCAGCTAGCTACTAAATACAGCTGGCA
>JACXGM010005039.1:0-10784 GCA_016801145.1 Umbra pygmaea
TCGCAAGTGTAATGTACGCTCTAGTGTCGCAAGTGTAATGTACGCTCTAGTGTCGCAAGTGTAATGTACGCTCTAGTGTCGCAAGTGTAATGTACGCTCTAGTGTCGCAAGTGTAATGTACGCTCTAGTGTCGCAAGTGTAATGTACGCTCTAGTGTCGCAAGTGTAATGTACGCTCTAGTGTCACAAGTGTAATGTACGCTCTAGTGTCATTGGTGTAACATACAGTTCCTATACAGAATCATCATACCCATGTGAAAAAGCCACTGTCTTACAGCCTAAAATCAAAACCAATAAGGTATATTTTTGTTCCAGCTTTATTTACACATTCTTTACACATTCTGCGTCATTACATTCAAGTAACATAAAAAGGCAACAGTTCAGAAACATAAACAAAAATAATGAAAAATTGGAAAAACAGTTGAAGTGATCAGTCCCATGATTTAACACTTCATAGAGCCAACCTTGACATTAATTACAGCCATCAGTCTATTTTAATATAATGTCTCCATTAGCTTTGCACACGTAGAATGGTGAATATTGTCCCATTCTTCCTTGTAAAATTGTTTGAGTTCGGTCAAATTTTGTGGTGAGCGCCTATTGACTGCTGTGTTCAAGTCTATCCACATACTTTCAATTGGATTTAGGTCTCTTGGGCTCTGACTCAAGCACATCTACCTTGTCCTTAAGCCACTGTTTTGATTTCTTGGTCTCCAGCTACTGGATCTGTGCTTAGGTCCTCTCACCAGCAGTCTTCGCTGAGGCCCCAATAGCTCCACCTTGAGACCCTTTCCATGGCTGAATCCTCCAAGTTGAGACCCTATCCCTAGAACCCAGCTCCACTAGGAGGCCGACTACTTGGGTACTAGTCCTACTGTGAGGCTCTGTCGCCAAGCCTTTAATTACAATGACAAGCGGTTATTCACATCAACTGTAGATGTGCATGGACTCCTCAGGGAGACCAACAGTAATGACATACTGCTTTAGCACAGTAGCTAAACTGATCCAGAGGACATTCTGCATCTAGGACACACACACACACAAACTACATAAAGGCTAGCCAATTATATTCAGACACACTGATTTTTGTCAGAGAGGATGGTTTGGGGTCTGGAATGTAATCATAATTACTAGAAAATATGTCATTTGTACACTGCAATGTGACCCGAAGTAAGCACGGAATGTGCATTTAAAAGTAGAAATTTCATGTTGGTTACATGGAAAAATCTAATGTCACAATGTTTAATGTTATAATAATGTATCTCATTTTATTTATAATTGGTAGCAGGATTCCTAGATTAAACACAGTTTGCTAAAATACAGGTGACATTCCTGGCAATTTCATTTGGTTTACTTAATAAGAGCCAATCGGTTTACTTTAACATCAAGAGCCAATCAGTACCATTTGCTCATAAGAGCCAATCAGTTTAGTTCAACATCAAAAGCCAATCAGAGGTAAACGTTGTTTTGCCCTGGTTACATCTCATCTCCCTCGCAAACACATTAATTTCTTCACATAATACTTTCATTCACCCTGTTTCAGAGACAGAGAGAACAGGTATCCACCCTCTATGGACCAGAGGGCACCACGGCCTATTCTCACACCCAGACTAGGGTGTTCTTTACTGGGGTGGTGCATCACATGCGAGGTGTGTGTGGTTGGTTGTTCTTACAACATGTCACCTTATTTCTAGCCTAAGCCCTTATGGTGTGCACAAATAACCAGCCAGTTGACCAGTAATAAACCTCAATTCAAATCACACTGGCTCTATTCAAGTATCATATAATTTCCTTTTTACATGTCAGCTTTCATAGCACTAGTCATGCAATGCAGAACCTGTTTTTTTTTGTGTGTGTGTGTGTGTGTGTGTGTGTGTGTGTGTGTGTGTGTGTGTGTGTGTGTGTGTGTGTGCTGAACTATCAGGCCCAAAATATGCAGATTCAGGCAAAACACCCGCGCATCATTCACTGGAGCTGAGAGCAGTTTGGCTTGGAAAAGCACGTCTGGTTGCACATCTTGCATGGTTGCAGATGAACCCAAAGCCAGACAGACATTCCGTCACATCTTCCCTAGAGTCAAATTAAATTGTCCATTCCAACATTCTGCATTTAGATCAAAGAAGTGTGCAAACCAGTACCAGGGAAACTGCTAACTAGTGTTGGAACAATGACTGGAGGGTTATGTAAATAGCTACACTAAACAAACCAACAAGTTCCATCATAATGTATATAGGTATAATACAATTTCACCCACATCTTCACATGACCACAGAGAAGTCGATATTAGCTCTCCATAGTCACACACGTGCACACAGATAGATGGAGAACAAAGACAGGGAACAACTATGAGAACAAACAAGAGAACAAACGAGAATAAAGGAGAAAACGAGACAGAAAATGTTCCTCTTTGAGCGACCACATCGGGCCATTGAAACCAAATCGAAATGTGCTGGTCACAAACTCTGGTGACTGTGTATTTAGGGGCTAATATCTGGACGTTAATGCTAATTGTCCACTAAGCCTGTTAAAAACATTTGGACCTTTTTTCAGGATGGGATCATCAATCCGGCAACATAACAACCACATGGAGAGGGCAGAGGCGATCAGAGACCTGGAATAACCCACGGGCCCGGTGTCAGAGCAGCCAGACTGCCTAACCCCATTTCTAAACCCACGTGCTCCCTCACCATTGTATGCGCAGTATAACAGGAAGTGAAATAGCTGGTGAGCAAGAGAGATGGTGGGGGCGGGGCAGCTTCCTGTAAGCTGCTGTTTAATACTTCCCTTTCTGTCTGTCGCTGGGGCAGAGCCCTGGGCTGTGTTCTGGCTCCCTGGGGCGCAACAACGGGCCAAACCAGTGACACGCTACCACCCCCCAACCAACACCCATCTAGACCTTCCAAGCGACCATGCAAGACAGCACCCGGAATTACTGCTGCCCCTCACACGACCTCATCTCCTCTCCACCCCTCCGCTCTTCCGCCCCCTTACTCTTTGCCCCATTTCTCCTCTTCTCGACCAGTTTAATTTCCTGCCGACTCTTACAGCCCCCTTCATACGCCCACGAGAGGCTTCAGTTACACAGATCAGAGGGGGGCGGGCCAACGCCCTAAAGCTGCAAGCAGACATCAAAGACGCCCCCTGATTGGAGATACGCAGACCACCAGGCCAGGGGGTGAGCTGGCACTGGAGATTAGGCCGGGTTCTGACTCACTGTCCTCCGCTCACTGTCAGCTTCCGCATCATGGCTGAACAATGCAGCCGCTGATTGGCCTGCCGGAGATGTTGCGAGTATTAGCCTACTGTCTCCTTCGTAAGACAAACCTTCACACACAAATACCAACAAAGAGCAAAGAGCGCAGTGTTCCTTTAAAGCAAAAAGTGCAGTGTTCGTTTAGAGCAGTGATCTCAATCCCTGCTCCTGGAAAGCTACCAGCTTGTAGGTTTTTGCCTTGGCAATATGAGGAGACATAGCTGGTAGGAGAAGAGATTGAACGGAAGAAGAACACCCGACTCTAGCCAGTAGGTACCTGGCTAAGATCCTGAATGAGGCAAGGCAAAGTAAATCTATAGGAGGGTAGTTCTCTAAGAACAGGTGACTGGATTTTGGAACTGAACAGAGGGCTGGATACTGTATGTTAGTAGCCGATTCTTAGCGGAGGTTACCCAAACGTTGGCTAGGAGCTGGGCCCCACATCTGCCTTGTCTCTTGGCAGAGCACAGATGAAGCTGAGCGGGCTGGAACAAAACTGGGGGGTCTCTAGTGAACCGTAATGGCACCACAAACACACCATTCCCTCTGCCCCAAGGGAGAGCAGGCACAGGGGTCCCCAGAAATACACTACACTACCATCTGATAGCGTGGCCTGATGCAACTAACCTACTGCTGCTAACAAGGCACCACACAATATGGACTGACTGTAAAATGACTTGGTTGACTGGATCACGAACATCTACCACCTCCCAGACGCCTTAGCAATGTTATCCCTAATTCTATCCTCTGAAAAAGGAAATGGGAACAAAATTAAATATCTATATTATTATTTGGTGGGGGTTATTGACATGTTAGTCAATATAATATATAGACAAGTACTTAACTCTGGAGAAAATTAAAATAGACCACTGCAAAATCAGTGTCAGATATTCAATTGATATGTATATGTTTGGTTAGAATGAACATTCATTTAATTCAAAAAAATTCTGACGAAATTCCAAATTAAAATATTGTCATTCAGAGCAGTTATTTGCAGAAAATGACAACTGGTCAAAACCATGCAGTGTTGTCAGACCTCCAATAATGCAAATAAAATAATAGTTTGTATTTGTTTTTTAAACACCACAATACTTAGTTAACAAAGTTAACTTAGGAAGAGTTCAGATTCAGAAATCAATATTTGGTGGAATAATAATAACTAGATTAGGTACAATTTCTGGGGAAATTGTTTGAAGTGTTCTTTTGCCGCCACTAGTAGTCCGCACGTTTCGGTACCTTACTTGTGTCTGTATTGTAAAAAATCTGGGAGTAGTGTCACTGAAGAATTTCTCCATTCATTCCTATGGGACTTTTTTACAACGCTATTATTCTGAAAACCGTTTTTCGAAACCTTTAACAAAATGACAGGAATGTTAAGGGGAACAAGCCGCACGTTTTGGTACTAGCTTTTTTGTGTAGCGTAAAAACTCTGGAAGCAGTAGCACTCAGAAATTTCTGCCCATTTGTTCCTATGGGATTTTTTCCCCACGACAACGGTAATATTTCGCAAATCGTTTTACGAAACCTTATACAAAACAATAGCAACTCGATCGGGATCGAGCCGCACGTTTTGGTACCTTACTCGTGTATGTAACTTTAAAACTCTGGGAGGAGTAGGGGGGCAAGTTTTTGCTGTAAGTTTAATAATAATATGTCGGACAATAGTATGTGTTCCTTGCCAAAGGCAAGAACACTTAATAATAATAATAATAATAATAATAATAGGCTTTCATGAGATTTGACACAGGCCTACTCTCCAGTCTCACATTGATGTCGGGTGACTTTATGCAGCTTGGCTTTGTTTGATGACTTGTGACCATCCATCTTCCTCTTGATCACATTGCAGAGATTTATAATGGGGTTGACTTAAGAAATGTTCAGTGGTCTTTCAATGTTTTCCAAAGCTGTATATGGGGAGACGAAGGGCACAAGACAGTTACACCCATCTATGAATGTAGGGACAGGCACTTAAGCTTGAAGCCACAGTACCTAACTACAGAGTTGAACTCTGGTGTAAAAACATTTTAATTTCGACTTTGTGTGAATTGGTTTACTGTGATTTGGGAAAATCAACAAAACCACCAAATAAAAAAGGTATACTTTTTGGGGGGCCATTCAGTCCAGTGATTTACCAACGCTGGTTTTTTTTTAAGTATTAAATAAATGAATTGAAAAACAAAATGCCTTGTATTTGCCAACATAAGTGTAGTTTGCTGAAAGATTCAGTCAAGAATGCTGATACTGTCATACAATTTTGAGAACATGTTGCATAAATTCTATTAAACACCATTCACATCAACCCCAGTCGCATAATAACAATCACGTGTATACATCTTGATTAGTTTCACTCAATATTTATATTTGGCACACATGCTCAGGTTTTTTTTGCAAACCCACCCACACAACTTCCGATCGCACTGGCACAATTTTGACTCATCCTGGGTGAATTGACGCATGTTGTCATGGCGATCCAGCATCAATTCAATTGTCTGATTGGTCCAGGGGGGCATCAGTCAAGCGAGACGACGTGGTTAACGCTGCCTTGTCTTCAGTCTGGATGTGCAGCATGTTATTGTCTGTATGTACGGGCCCAAATCACTGATCAACATACCTGCCCCCCCCACATTCAGCCCCCATATTCAGCCTCCTGTCTCCATCCCTCCCAATACTTCTCTAGACTCTTCCCTCTCACTCACCCTACGGTTTTTTCTTAGATCACTGAACTACTATCCCTCTACTTTCTCCAGCTGACAGAAGAGTGTTTATTGTTGACAAAATAAGTTCCCATGCTGAGCTGTGTGTGTGTGTGTGTGTGTGTGTGTGTGTGTGTGTGTGTGTGTGTGTGTGTCTGTCTAAATAAGTAACCACTTGTGTTTCCATTTTCCTAAATTATTCAAAGCTAATGTGGCGTCTGAAAATTGGAGCTGTGATTTCATTGGTTGGATCAGTGGTAGGTACGCTGCCTGGCTCTGGAACATGATTGGTGGAGGTGCCATATCTGATCTCGTAGGTAGGCAGAGGCGGTTGGGGGAAGGGGCTCTAGGTTTCCATGGAAACTACAGGGGGAGTGGGACAGGATGTGTGTGTGGGGCAACATATACCTTGGGTCTACATTAGTGCAAAATTAAAATGAACAGGTAAGACACATATGGGGGCGGGCGGGCACGCGCACGCACGCACGCACGCGCGCACACGCGCACACACACACACACACACACACACACACACACACACACACGAGAGAGAGAGATAAATAGGTCAGCATTCATTGTCTCTCCGCACTCAATTTAAAATAAAATCTGATGCAACTACCATACCGAGCTCTGACTGACGCCCTCCGATATCTTACAACTAGCTACTGTACTGAAGACAAACTTTACCACAGCCCTGACTGAAGCCTTCCGACAGACAGTTGGGATGTCGACAACCAACCATGCTTTCCCAACGGTCGCAGATATACGTCAAATGTGTCGACGGCAAAGGAACCTGGCAGAGGACACAAGGCTCAAGGGAACAATGACAGCTAGATGAGAATGAACTAAGTCTACGACCAGTCAAGCATTTCCTCACAAACCATTGCACACAAATGCACTGAGAGTGGTATATCCAGGAGTAGTTTGCCACAAGGTCAGCTGGTCCTAAAACACAGATCTGTCTACATAATCTTGAAAATGATCGCGCACACGCACAGCTCTGGGACAGGATGTGGTACGAAGGAGAAAGTACAGTACATTGACAGACAGGCTTAGCCAGGCAGTTTAAATCACAACAAACGTCAACTTGTTCTCATTCAGGAGAGGAAGGGACAGATTTGTGGGTTTGCATGAAACAAGGTCCAGGAGATGTTTTCAGCCAAAGCCTCCAACCTGAAGGTGCTGAAACGCCATCCTGTCCACATCCTTATGACAACTTGCTGTTAGGGTTTACAATCTGGGTTTAAATGCCTAAATCATCTCTACAAACAACTTCAGATTTCTTACGTTTTGCTGTCTAAGTCCTCCAACACCTCATGCATTTGAATATTTTGTTATTATCATACTTACCTACACATCATAGTCCACAATTTGAAAGGGATCTTTCATGTATTGTAATAAAGAATTATATAAAACGATTCTTATATATTTATGGAAAAAATATAATTTATTCAGCATAAAACTAAACCTACAAAATTGTTATAATTTTGTTTTTCATACAGTATAATATAATAAAAAATGTTATTATGTGGGATGAGGGTTAAAATTTAAAAGACATACATACATATTTTCTATATTTCTCACAATGAAAAGTATTGTGAGAAATACTTAAAGGTATAAAGTAGTATAAGGTACACATGGGGCGTACTGGGCACTACAAGTCGCTACATTGCAGGACAAGCTACATCATGATAGTCAGTGGTTCAAGCCTGACTAGGTCTTCTCCGACTTTCTCCGGACCTCCATCATGAAGCAGCGCAAATTGGCATAGCGGAGTTGCAGACGCAGCAGGATTAGTGGGAAAATGGACAAAACCAAAATCGAGATTAAGAGGAAATATTGGGTAAAATAAAAATAACAGAAAATATGTACAACTCAGTGTAAACAACGCTATGTCTACTGTGGCACAGTTTCAGTTAATTGTTTAGCGGCCTTCAGACACATGGGGGGGGGGGTATGTGAACGGGAAGCACATCTGGAGGCATTGTGAACTTCCGCCCCCCCCTCCCTGGAGCATAACAGTAATCAAGCCAGTCTCTGCCCTCATCATTACAAGTTGGACTTAAACACGTGGTCAGAGTCACCCTGCTATATTTAGCAACAGAAAAACACAGTGGAGCCACATTTGAGCTAACGAAGCCTTACTGTTGAAGTTACCGCTATACTAGCAGGGGTCTAAATGGTCCCTTCCGCCTCACAACCCTGTATATTAATGAACAGAAAGTCATCTGCTGTACTGGCAAATCGCTGAACCACTTTAGTGTTACAGGGACTCTAAGCAACTCTGGAAAGTGTATGCAAATGCACGCACACACAATGCCTAAACTTAACCCAAAATGTCTGAAAATTAAAGTAATCCAAATTCCTAAACCTAACTGTAAGTTTGACCATAAACCTAACCCCTAAATGGCCTTTGTCGTCACAGGGACTGACAAACTATCATAATAAGGGCAGAATTTTCATGTTTTATTATTCTTGGGAAGACGTCTGGTCCTAATTCGATCATGCAAACCGAAAAACACACACAAGCAGGAAAAGGGAGGCTGTTTCTCACCAGACTAAAATCTCGTTTCACTAATCATACTAAAACCCTTGGAAGCGGAAACAGGTTGAGAGAAGTCCAATTACAGAGGTCCCCTTAAAGACACAAACGCACAAATAAATTGCATGTCCACACGCACACAGACACACACACAGGGCAGAGGGAAATGCTTCTAATTACCCATCATCCTCCTCTCCAACACAGCTCCCAGAAGCAGGAAGAAAATGAACAGCACATTCTCAACAGGAAGAGGACAAACCTTGTGACAACACCGAAAACAAAAAGTGACTAGATGAGCTTTTATAGTTCCAAACTGTGAAGGAACCTGCTTTTCAGTATATGGTTCCTCAAAGAATGGTTCGGAAAATCCTTATGGGGTATATTTTTGTGTAAGTAGGCTTTCAAATGGGACTCGAGAAACCATTAAAAATGAAACACCATTTTCCTTTCTTCTGTACAGTACAACTTAAAAGGGTTCTTGAATAATAGAAGTCCTAAAGGACACTCCAAAAAGATGTATGAGAGGCAAGGAGGTTTTAGTGGTTAGGGCATCTGGCTAGTGTCAGAAAGGTCCCTGGTTCCAACACCCAAACCTCCTAGATCAAAGCTCCTATGCCCTGAGCAAGAAAGTTAGTTAATATTATCTGGACTGACACTAACAACGATATGGTGGAATTCTAACCACACATTTAGATACTGTTATTTTATTACAACACATGATATTGACAACCACATACTGCATGTTGGCTGTATCTACACCAAAACTGACACATTTTACTTTATAGGTTTATAATTTTAAACAGGGAGCCAGTGGGTTCACAGCATTACCATTTCAGGGATTAAAAAAAAAATCAAAAGAATCGTAACACTGAATCACAATCAATTTGCATAAAAATACATAATTGGGAACAACCGTGAGAACCTAAATACATTGTGTCTGCACCTAAGTCATGACAAACTGTAAAGAGTTTCCTGAAAATGCCTAGTACTAAGTAACCAATCACTGCGCAGCTGTCCCATTGAAATACAGGAAATAGAGCCAGATATTAAAATTGCAAAACATGGGTTTCTGGGTAAATGGGCAGCCATGTGTACAGCATGTGGGCGAGGTCAGCTAGGAGGCGGGACCGTACAGTAGGCGGGACAGCTCACGCTGCCAGTGAACAGCTGAGACCTTCTAGCCAGACTTGAGGTCTCATAGTCAGAAAGACAAGCCTGTAGCTGCTCAGTCCCTCGCAGGGCTTCCGAACCCAATGAAGGATGTGTGTTTCTGGGGGAGGGGCGGGGTCAGCCCAGGGCTCCCTGCTAGGCCACAGGAAACACCTGGCGGTGTACCACAAGGGGAGTGTCCCACCGTAAGCAAACCACTTCCGGTTTGCCAGCCCAATGCCCAAGTCTCAGTGCCGTGATAGGACACAGTGTGCTCACGCACGTACACCAGCACCCCCTCCTCAAACACCCTCCCAGCATATGGTATGTCAGTCAAGCATGCACAAACATAACCCCCCCTCCCCCACACAAGTGCATCTGCGTGTTTGAAGCACTGTGTTTCTGCCAAGGTAAGCAAGTTTTGACGGGGGAAAGTGGTGAACAGTGGCATCAATCACCCACTAGATACCAACTGACAACATACAGGAGAATTCCAGAGAAATGGCCCTGACTAAGCGGAGTGGAACGGATTCAAGATGTTGTATCTCGGTGTGGGACTATCGATTATTTCTACACAGACACTGATTGCAATTTTAAATACCACAGGTGGGAAATTAACCTTTAATTGCCACTTTAACCTGTGTGCGTCACCTTGTGTGTCTGGAACAAGGCCAAACATTCAAGGGTATGGCAACTTTTGATCAGGGCCATTTTGGTGATTTCTGTTATCAGTATGGTTTACAAATGAGCCAAACTACTGTGATAATAAGCTACCCTTACATAACAGACAGATTCTTAGCATGAACAGTCTTATTGTTGAAATCAATGCCACAATTTCTGCCAGGGTATGCAAAGTGAAGAGCACAACTGTGTGTGTGTGTGTGTGTGTGTGTGTGTGTGTGTGTGTGTGTGTGTGTGTGTGTGTGTGTGTGTGTGTGTGTGTGTGTGTGTGTGTAAAGTCTAATGAAACAGTGCATAAACACTTGACACCCACCCACCCACACACACCCATCCCCCACACCTTAATTGGCTGTAGTTGACAAACTAATCAACAATTATATCTCCATTAAGTGTCTTGTTCATCCAGGATCCAACTACTAAAAGCCCTGTCTCTGTTGAGCTGCAGTGCAGTCAGGCTGTATCGGTTC